>JAPYZL010192172.1:0-22376 GCA_030522825.1 Platygaster orseoliae | reverse complement strand
AAAAAAATTTTTAAGAGTTTATCTTAAACACATTTCCTACAATATTTCCTTAAAAAAAGCACGATTTTGAGGCTGCACAAGGTAGAAACCCCCCTTAAACAATTTTTTATACTTTTCAAATTTCAATAAAAACATTTTTAATGATTTAACTTATTTTACCATTTATTTTTGCTATTTTCATACGTTGTTTTCGAAAATTTGTATTTTTATTATTGACGATCAAATTTTTTTCAATTTTAACATGATAGAATAATTGATTTAAAAATCTTCAATCTTATAATGCGCTGTAAATAATAAGAAAAATAAATCAATGAATGATCTCTCGGAGCTACATTTTAAATTTTATAATATCGATATTTTGACTCTCATCAGAATTATTGAAAAAGATCAAAAACTCAAACTAATTTCACAAAAAAAATTCTCACTAATAATGAAAAGAAACTTTTATATTCAATGAAATTTCTATCCTTATTTAAAGTGTAATGTAATGCAGGGTGAAATAATTACTTATTATCAATTCTTAAAAAAACCTTTAAAGGATTGAAATTTCGTTGAAAACGTAAGTTTATTTGGTTATTAGTTAGAGTTATTTTAATTTATTATTTTTATTATTCTTAATATATATGTATATTATTATTAATTATTTTCGTTTTTGAAAATTATATTTTAACGAAAAATATATTTCGTTTCGTTTTGAACAAGTAGGTCATGGTTTGTAAAAAAAAAAAAAAACAATTGAGCCCTACTAACTTGAAACCTTATAAAATCCTTATAAGTTAATGAAAGTTTTATTAGGAATTTCAAAATTTCTAAGGATTACGAAATTTTATAAAATTTTTTCCTTATAAGGATTTTATAAGGTCGCCTAATAAAGAATATGAATTTTTATGAGGATTTTATAAGGAATTCAGATTTTTATAAGGATTTTATAAGGTTTCAAGTTAATGGGGAGATATATTTATTTTCCTTGATCGAATCAGTAAAAAATGATTAATAGTTAGTAACTAATCACTTACTGGTGACAATTTTTTCTTCACTTCTATTATATGCTGATTAATGAGTTATTTTTTCTTAAAATCAATGTTCTTCAAAAATTTACTAGTTTTTTTTGCCTAATAGTACTTACTGCCGAATCAATCAACAATTGGCTACTATAATAATTATTTTCGTTAAATTGGTTCATTGAAATTTTGATCTTTTTTAACTACTCATTGATTCATGTTCCCAATAATTAATTTTTTCCAAATTTCGGAAGGATTTTGAACCCTACCGTATAACCTAATAATTTTGAACCAATTACATTTTTTTAATTCGTTATTTTCCGCCAGTGCGTCTTCACCGACACGAAGAACAAGCTTGTATTCGTGACCCCCGACGGTGGGCGTACGTTCAAACGCACCCAATTGGATTTACACCCGAGCGAGGTATTTTTCTACGGCGAAAAGCCCGATCAGTTCGCCATCCTGGATAAAATAAGCAGCGACAGGAAGGTACGGGAGCGACGAGGCGTGGACAATGACGAGAACAAAGCGAGGCGCGTTATAACCGGCAGTTTCCCTTTTACAGTTGGTCGATTACGCGGCTTTGGTAGGTTTGCCGCCCCGAAGAGCTCTCGCCATGTTCCAACTTTACGTCAAGTCCGTGTACTTGCTTCCAACGCCGCCTTGGGACCAACTTGGCCAGGAAGATTCGTCAATTCGTCGTTACATGATCATCGAGCGCATGGAACCATCCGGGGGAAACGCAATCATCGACTTGTATCTGTACTATTATCACGTTGTGGGGTATTATCAGATAGTCCACGAAAATAACGAGACCAACGTCAGGTCTGTCATCATCAGGGACGTGGAGAGTTTCCAAATCAAGGGGGATTTCATGTTTGCCACCAAGTTGGCGAAGTGCAAGGACTGCGTGAGTATTGATATTGGTGCAGTCAATGTCTGAATGACACTTGAATGACACCTCGATGACACTTGGATGACACCTTGATGACACTTGGATGACACTTACACTCGAATGACACCTGGATGACACTTCGATGACACATTATGACGTTATCCCCCTAAAAAACAAGGACACACTTATGTCTCAGTCGATATCAGAGAGAGAAAAATGCCCCTGATCTGGGAAGCACCACATCAGTGGTGCTTTTCGGATTCGACCGGTGTATTCGAGACATGAATAAACGCGAAAATTGGCCATAAAATTTGAAATTTTTGAGATTTTTGACTGATTTTTGGAACTTAAGCTTATGAGCACGGCAGGAGCTTAAGTTCAAAAATTTAGAATTGTGCGACTAAAAAAAGTTGAGTTTTGTGTATAAAAACTGTAAGGTCAGTGAAAAAACGTGAAAATTAGCGATAAAATTTGCAATTTTTGAGATTTATGGCTGATTTTTGGAACTTAAGCTTTTGAGCACGGCTGGAGCTCAAGTTTCAAAATTTAGAATTGTGCGACCAAAAAAAGTTAAATTTTCCGATGAAAAACTCTAAAATCAGTGAAAAAACGCGAAAATTGGCCATCAAATTTGCAATTTTTGAGATTTTTGGCTGATTTTCGCAACTTAAGCTTTTGAGCACGGCTGAAGCTTAAGTTTCAAAATTTAGAACTATGCGACAAAAAAAGTTGGATTTTCCGATGAAAAACTTTGAAATCAGTGAAAAAACGCGAAAATTGGCCATAAAATTTGAAATTTTTGAGATTTCTGGCTCATTTTTGAAACTTTAGCTTCTGAGCACGGTAAAAGCTTAAGTTCCAAAATCAAGAACTGTGCGACGAAAAAAAATTGGATTTTTTGTGGAAAAATGTAGGTAAATTTTATATACCTATTTATATCTATTTATATACCTTGAAGTAGTATTGTAAAATGAATTAATAAATTTCTATCTAGTATTCAGTGCTATAGGAATAATATATTATTCCTATAGCACTAAATACTAGATTTTGAAAAAAATCTAGAAATCAATTAATTAAAAAAAAAAAAAATTAGAAAAATTTTGTATAACCATAGTTATACAAAATTTTTAATATTTTTTTACACTTTGGATAAAATTACAACTGTATAGTAAAGATAATTCGTAAATATTTATAATTTTCGTATTTTCTAGTATTTTTATAGATTGCTTAATGGATTTATTAAATTTGATACTATAGTATTGAAAACGTCAATGATAATAACTATATTAATCAATTCTGCAGAAAACAATATGTTTTTGATATAAATTTTTTTTGTGTTTATACAATTCAAAAAATTACGTATTATTCATATACTCATAATTTATAGAATCGTATACTCTAGAATTGAAAGTTTCATAAATTCAACAGCTTAAAATCAACACAGTTTTTCAATATCAATAGATTTATGACATTTATTGCATTTTTGGTTTAGTATTTATGAAATATTGAAGAATTTCGCGGTATTTTTATATATTTCTTGAATTTTTCTAGATCACTCAATAAATTTATAGGATTCAATGTTTTAGGATTCAAGTTTCGATAGATTTTTATTATTTTCTAGGTTTTTTTGCGTTTCAGTATTTTTATGAATAAATAGAATTTCTGATATCTATAGATTTCTCTGTTTTTCAGAATGTGATGCCTTAGAATTCAAAGTTTCGTAAATTTTAAATATTCCTTCAGATTTTCAGAAAACAGTTTTTCATGGAATTCTATTACTTTTACACTTATTAGTATTTTTTTCAGTAGTTGTATGTTTCGATCAATGTTCTGGAAATTTTTTTGAATTTCTCTGTAGATTTTGAAAATTCAATATTCCAGGGTTCAAGGTTTTTTAGATTTTTAAAATTTTATTTAGTAACTCTTCTTTGTCTCTTGATTAATTACTGAGAAGAAACAATTGTTCAAATGCATTTTTTATACATTATTCTAGCCAAAAGTTTATAGTTACAATTCTGTTAGAAAATAATTTCTTCTGAAACTAGGACTATTTTTATTCTCAAGTTAGTAAAATTAAAAATTCTGAATTTCAGGGTAATTCTACGGAGAAGAATTTGGAACTGTACATCGCGCATAAAAGAGAAGGAGAACATTGGGTAAGTTGGGAAATTTAGTTATTAAATTCACACACATGTTTAAGCGTTCATCATTTTTTGAACTTCTGGGAATGTTTGCTGATTGTGATAATTCGAATTTTTTTTCTTCAGCGTCCTGGTTTTGGAAAAACCCGACCTCTGGTGAAAGCCGAATTCTTGGACCTCGAAGGCCCAATTCGGGACATTCACATTGCAGATGTATCTCATAACCGTATTTTCCTCGCCATTTCCCACAACGAAACTTACGTAAATTTATACGTATCTACAATAGTCAACGACAAAGACAAAATTTTCCAGTTTCAACTGTCGCTCAAAGGAATTCTGACGTTTTTCCCAAACAGTACTTGGAAAGACAGCTGGTTAAAGTGAGTAAAGAATTATTCAGACTCGATTATTTATACTATTTCAGTTTGAATTTTGAAAATAGTCAACTATTACATTCTGGGCTTAAAAAATTTCTTACTATGATTTAAATAATAATAATATCATTTCATTAATTAACTTAAATTATTCATTAATATAAACTCATTCATAACATAATGATAGAAATTAATCAATTTCTGAAGGTGAAAAAATAAATGACTGGAAAATTTACATTAGCCTCGGAAAATAGTATTTTTAAACACTGTACTGTATAATAATAATAATATTACTTTAAATAATAAATAAATATTCAAAAAAAAACTATGACATGTTTTCCCTCATACTCTACAGTGAAAAGAATCCAATAGACTCCATAATTGCATTCAGAAGATAGTGGAAAAAAAGAAACGTGGCTGTTGACATGTTTAGACCGCAGATACCCCTTTACGATAACATGTGTATAGCGTTTGGTTACTAAACACACGTTAATTTTTAGTTGTAAGTAATGAGACCCACAGATATTATATAAGGGCACTCAATAAATAGAAAACACTTTATAGTTCCGAAAAACAACCGATATTTTAAAAATGGCAACATTTTTTCCTTCTCCTGTAAAACTTTAGAAATGGCGCTTAACAGGAATAGACCGCAGACTAGTGTTCACTAAACATCGATGTTTTCATTCAACTGCCGACTTTTTAATCGATGTTATCGATGTTTCGATGTTTTTGAAAATACATCGGTGAACATGGAACTACATCGAACAATTGAATGTCGATTCGATTTTGTTGCGTTTATAAACTGTTATGAACAATAAATTGGTAAACGCGTAAGTGATCATTTCGACAATTTACATTTGCAATAAATGAAAATTCCCACAAAAGCAAGATTCGGTGAAATTTCGGTCCAATAAATATTACCAAGTGCTTTTTTTGTTGGCGGAATTCGGCGGGCTATGGGAGAATTTAATGAATTCATTTTTTTACTTGATAAAAATAAAACTAGGTACGTTACTGTTAAATGCAAAACTTAAAATAATTCAGAGAAATTCTAATTTATTCTTAATATTCCTAATCCAACATTATTTTTGAATTTCTAATAAGACAAAAATCATCCAAAAATTTGTTCTCAAATAAAATTGCAGAATAGTGTTTGACTGGAAATATGAAAAAAAAAATTTAACAATTCGTTTTAACCGAGAACGATAAAAAATTTTAATTTGAAGAAATACCTAAAACATTGACTTCATAGTCATATATATGTACTTATAAAGGGCTCAGTGATACAAAAATAACAGGACAATAACGAATTTTTAGCTACAATTCTTAATTGAATGTTTTAACCGTTTTTAACGGCTTTTTTACATATAACGGTTACTGTGCGCTGATTGGCTGCATTTGAATCAATTTGAATGCCAGTTTGAATGCTATTGGACGGTGTCGACCAATAGCAGCAAAGTAACATCGATGTTTAGTGAACACTACCGCAGACCCTTCATATAATACATTGGAATTCTGAATTATGCTTCGAATTTTTGTAATACATTGTAAATTTTCTGTGTTTTTTTTTTTACTGGAAAAATTAATCATTTTCCAGTGACGTGACGGATGAACCATTTTCTGACCTTTACAAGGTAGAAGGTCTGAACGGCATTTACATTGCTTCTCAAGTAAAAGCAGTTCCTAGGGGAGGCCACATCGGGCCAGAAAATTTGGTATCAGTGATAACAGAGAATTACGGTCAAACTTGGAAGCCCATAGAAATGAGGCAAGCCTTAAAGGTAATTCAAAAAATTGATATTTTTAAAACAAGTTTTCGTAGCTGTGCAAAAAACAAACAACATATTTTCATACGAAATGTTTCAATTGAAATATTTTAAAACCGTTTCAGTAATGTTTCTTTTGAAAGTTGTCTGCAACCTTTCATCTGAAACGTTTCAAATGTAATATTTTCAAAAAATATATGAAAGCTTTTGAAAGGCTTACTAAAAACTTAATTCTGAAACTCTGGCGGACATTTTTGATTTTAGAAAGACTTGAAAACTTTCTGAAAAATGCGATATTTCAAAGGAAAGCTCTTATAAATGTTTCTGGAAGGTTACGTTCCGATTGGGTAACCGAAATATCGAAATGATATGAAATAAGGTATTTTTGATGACTAGACAATCGAAAAGTTCACTTATTTTAAGACATACTTCAACCGCGTTCACTGCACCAAAGACTGCTCGCTCCATCTGAGCCAAAAATTCAGCCAGTTGTACCCCGTGACTCGTTCGGCTTCGATCATGAGCTCAAAATCAGCTCCAGGAATCATCATGGCAACCGGAGTGTACGGTTCGAGCCTAAAAGGTCACCCGGGGCTCTTCATTTCCCGTGATGCTGGAAAAACCTGGGAACAGATGCTCGAAGATTACTACTTTTTCAACATGGGAGACCACGGAGGCGTTCTCGTAGCGGTGAAATATTTCAAAACTCGCGGTGAAACTCGAGAAATCTGGTATTCCATCGACGAGGGCGAAACATGGGAAACCTACACTTTCAGTGAACAAATGTTGAGGGTTTATGGACTTATGACGGAACCTGGAGAAAATACAACGGTGTTTACGATGTTTGGGTCTGGCAGTGGAATGCACAAATGGCTCATTATCAAGGTATGGTAGTGTAGATAATAAAATAAAATCTCCCTAAACCCGAAAACCAAATGTTCTTTTGCAGGTCGACTTGAGAAAAGTTTTCGAAAGGGATTGCAAAGAAGACGACTTCAAACTTTGGTCCCCGCCTCAAACCAAAGACAATCCCAAGTGTATTTTAGGTAAAAGGGAGATTTATCAGCGGCGCGCGCCCAAAGCAAAGTGCTACACAGGACTGGACAAGCATCGACCTCTTAGAACCGAAGTTTGTCCTTGCGACATTAGCGATTACATTTGCGATTATGGCTTCGTTCGTAAGAGTTTGCCCGAACCGAGCGATTTTTACCTCACGTGCGAGAGAAACAAGACCATGGATCACGATCCGTACAAAGTTCCCGACGTATGTCGAGCTGGGCAATTCTACAACAGGACCAAAGGGTACATCAAGAAGATCGACGATGGTTGCATTGGTGGACGAGCTCGATTTTATGAACATGATTCGGTTAGTTTTCCAGATGAATTTTATTTTTGAAGTCAACTGGGATGTTTTAGATGCTAAAAGAATCAATTTCAGGTCCCATGCCCAGTCGAAGAAGTCCCGGAATTCCTGCTGGTCGCCCAACGAGAGCACATTTCCCGAATCAACCTCAAGGACTCGAAACTCGAAGAAATGCCAGTGACTGGATTGAAAAATGTGATCGCCATCGAATTCGACATGCGCAACAACTGCCTCTACTGGGCTGATATTGTCAACGACACCATAGGAAGACAATGTCTGAAGGATGGGAAAAGCAGTCCAGAGATTCTCGTGGAAACTGATCTGAGTTCCATCGAAGGAATGGCCTTGGACTGGGTTTCCAATGTCTTGTACTTTGTGGATGGCGTCAAGATGCGGATCCAAATCATTAGAACTGATATGCATAACATGGGAAGAATGCGAAGAACGATTTTGGGACCGAACAATCTGCAGAAGCCGCGTGGAATAGCCGTGCATCCGATGATGGGCTATATGTTCTGGACCGATTGGGCGCCTGGAAATGCGTCCGTGAACAGAGCGAATTTGGATGGGACCAATATCAAGAGGTTGTTCAATTTTTGGGTCCAATGGCCGAATGGTAAGTGTGATGTTTTAAATATTATTATCTCTCTATATAATAAAAAAACTTTATCCCGCTGATTCAGTCAATACTAATACTAATACCAATACTTATACCAATACTAATACTAATAACAATACTTTTACTAATACTAACACTAATACTTATACTCATACTAAAACTTATACTTATACTAATACTAATACTTATACTAATAAATCCCTGGAACTTTTCCAGGCATCACTATTGACCACATTGCCGAGCGCATTTACTGGGTGGACGCCCGCGAGGACTACATCGGCTCGTCCGATTTCGAAGGCGAAAACTTCCGAAAAATCATCTCTGACGTGGCCAGGGTTTCCCATCCCTTCGCCATCGCCGTTTTCAAGGACAACATGTACTGGGACGACTGGAAGCAGTCCATGATCTTCGTCGCTGACAAAGATCACGGCCTTGGAATATCGACGATAATCGGGCAATTGTCCGGTCTCATGGACCTCAAGGTTTTCGCCCACGGAATCCAGACTGGAACGAACAAATGCGCTTCCAAGCCATGCCAATACATTTGCCTCGGCGCCCCCAATGATACTTACGTATGTCTTTGTCCCGATGGCATGGTTATGAACAAGGCAGAAAAATGCATGTGTCCCGGGGATATTGAACCTTTCACTAATGGAACTTGTCCCAGAGTTGCTCAGACTTGTGCTGCTAACCAGTTTCTGTGTGGCAACAACGCGTGCTTACCCCAGCTGTGGGTATGCGATGGAGAGGTTAGTTGAAGTCATGTCAAGTGGAATATTAGATGTTTTGGGTTTTAGGTGATTTCGGGATTTGGAAGACTCAAGTTGCACATTTTTAATTCATGTATTGAATGTAATAGAATTCGGTTTGTGTGATTTTCAAGTCACTTAGGTTAAGATTTTTTGTTTTATAACCCTCAAAATTACTTTTGAATTTTCTTGTACAGAACGATTGTGGCGACAACTCGGACGAGCAAAACTGCAATAGAGTGACCTGTGGACCGAACAAATTCGAATGCGATGGAAACAAATGTCTTCCTGCTTTTTACCTTTGCGATCTGGAGGCGGTAAGTGGAAGTTAATTTTTTTATACACTGGTTTGCTATTTGAGAATTTCTAGGAGTGTGCGGGATAGAGATTTTCGAGGGCCTGGACGGGATCCCGAAAAATTCGAGATTTCCAAAAAGTTCAAGAATCTCGAAACGTTTGGGAATCCCGAAAAGTTATATTTCTCAAGTTCCAAACGTTTAATAAATATACGAAATTTTAAAAAACATTGATTTTCTACTTTAAACCAAGATGTAAGTGAAAAATAGTTTATAACATTGGATAGTATTTGTTAAGTAATAATAATTAATCATTGTTTCAAATATGAGAGGAAAAAGAAACAGTTTCTTTTATTTCGTTTATTCATTCTAGAATTTCCCGAGTTTTTATTTTGATATTTTGAATTAAAATTTGAATGAAAAGTTTATAAAATTACAGTTGACCTTTAATTATATCAGTTGCCAATAACAAAAATTGAATATTTATTAAAAATTCGAAAAATCAAATATGGAAGTCTTAAAATCCAAATATTTCAAAAGTTCTTGTTTTTCGAAAATTTTATCATTTCAAGAATTTCCCGAGTTTTTATTCTAAATTTAAAATTTACATCGAAATTCAAAATTTTATAAAAATAAAAATCTAAAATTAATTAGTAATCAAAAAATGGAGCAAATTAAAAATTTATCAAAAATTTTTAATTGAGAAAAATCAAATTATAAAGTTTCAGATATCCAAAAGTTTTAAAACTTTTTAGATTTTCATAAATTTTAATATTCTATAAATCTTTCGAAATTTCAAAGTCGTTGAAAATTACTGACAAATTTAATGTACTTCAGATTAAAAATATCTGGAAACTTTGACAATTTTTGAAATCACGAAAATTTTTCAATCTTTTTATGAATGTTAAAAATTTCAAAATGTTTTAAAAGGCATTAAAACTTTGAAGAGTTAATTATTTTTGAGATAGCATAGTTTTTATTGTTTAAGCATTGACTCACGCTAATTTTTTTATTTTGAAATTTTGAGAATATTTGTCCTGATTGTATTCTATGAAATCTAAAATTTCCTAAGTTTTTATTTTGATTTTTGAATTAAAATTTCAATGTAAAATTTAAAAAATCCCAATTGATAGTTAATTATCAATTGTCAATAAAAAAAATTAAAAACTGATTAAAAATGCGAAAAATCAAATTGGAAGTTTAAAAATTCAAATATTTCAAAAGTTGTTTGTTTTTCGAAAAGTTTATCATTTCAAGAATTTCTCGAGTTTTTATTCTAAATGTTTAATTTACATCGAAATTAAAAATTTCAAAAATAAAAATCGAGAAAGAATTAATAATATAAAATTGATGAAAATTATAAATTTGCCAGCAATTTTGAATTAAGAAAAATCAAATTTCAAAGTTTCAGAATTCCAAAAGTTTTTAAACTTTTTAGATTTTCATAAATTTTAATATTCTATAAATCTTTCGAAATTTCAAAGTCGTTAAAAATTACTGACAAATTTAATGTACTTCAGATTAAAAAAATCTGGAAACTTTGACAATTCTTACACTCATGAAAATTACATAAACTTTTTATGAATGTTAAAAATTTCAAAATGTTCTAAAGGCATTCAAACTTTGAATAGTTAATTATTTTTGAGATAGCATAATTGTTATTGTTTAAGCATTGACTCAGACTAATTTTTTTTATTTTTAAATTTTGAAAATCTTTGTCTTCATTGCAATAGTGAAAGTTTTTTTGTCTCAGACACAAATGAAGTTTTTTTTTATACCTTAGTAAAGATTAAATAAAATTTTTGTCTGAAATTTAGATATTGTTAATTTAAATTAACAATGTAGTAAAGTTTTTGAAACATTATTATAGCTACCAATCTGCAAATCTTACAATACTTGAAAATATACTGGTATAAATTTAATTGTTTACTTAATTTTTTTTTAAATACTTTCTTTGATTATTGTAAGTAATAAATTTAAAAAAAAAACGAAGAATTTCAAAACATTTTTATTCATTAAGTTATCAAAAGTAATTAAAGTAATTTTCGGAAATTCAAAAAGTTCGGGATCTCGCACACCATTAAAAATGTCATATTTATCAACCTTCATTGGCTACTTTGAAAACTTAGGATTGTCGCGATGGCAAAGACGAGTTGAATTGCACCTATTCAAGTTGTACGGATTCGCAATTCCGATGTTCCAATGGTCGCTGCATCAGTCATAGGTGGCGATGTGATGGAGAAGTGAGTTTTTTGCCTTGAATTTCTGTTGTTATTTTGGTATAACTCCATTTTTTAAGAATGTGAATAAGTTTTAATTGCTCAAAATAAAATAATTACGATAATGCATAATACATGAGGATTACATTTAATGAAAATTTGGTTTTAAAGGATGATTGTCGAGACGGTTCTGACGAAAGAAATTGTACATCAAGTCCTGCGAAGCGAGGCTGCAAATCTGATGAGATCATTTGCAAATCCGACCGATCTTGCATACCTTCTACATGGAGGTATGAAAAAAAATTTTTTTTTTTATTGCTGTTATTATTCAACTGATTTTAGTATTTTATATTAAGAAATTCATTTTAAATATAGGAGAGACTGGGGCAAAATGCGCAGTTTTTGATAATATTAAATTTTTGATGCAGCGTAAGGGCTGAGAGGATCTGAAAATGGGACTATATTGTAGCTCACATATTATGTGACTACAATTTAGCCTCAGGCAACTTTAGTTCTAGTTGAATCTTTTGCCTCATATATTGATTAAAAAAAAACGATTTTCTGCGCATTTTACCCCACGCTGGGGCAAAATGCGCAATTCCGGAAATCGCGATTTTCACGAGGTCGATCGCTGAAAAATTGTGGGAAACACAAAATAAATGTTTTCATAAACAATTTCAACAAAAATTTTTTTGTTAGGAACAATAGTTAATTTTTAAAATTTTTATTTGTTAAGAACAAAAATTTTGTAAGTAGCGATTGAGTATCCGTCGAGCGGCAGAAAAGCGTTTCGACGCGCAATTCGCAGACATCCCCTCGCGGACAACTTTGTACGCTTCGAATACTTTTCCACCATCAATCCGTTCTGTTTTGCGAACATAAACGTGAACCATGATGAAAAAAAGCTAGAAAAAAATAATAAACAAATTCAGAACAAGTTCGTTATTTCACAAAAATTGAAAAAAAGGCTCGTCAAACTTTCAAATTTGATTTAAAAAAAAAGTTGTTGAAAAAAGGAAGCTTTTTACAAGTTGGGGAACTTGAACTCTACCTACATCATATTTGAGTTCTGCTGTTCAAAAGTGACACCACCTTTTTTTTGCACATCACCCTCATCATATTTTTCAAGAAAATGTTTGTGGGCCCTGGGGCACTGCCCCGGCATAGATAAGACCTAGGGTTTAGAAAAAAAAAAAAAAAAAAAAAAAAAAAATAGAAAACAACAAAAAAGTGAAGGAAATAGCATAACATGACCAAACACAGCGAAAAAATACAAAACAAGCACTGCGCATTTTGCCCCATGGCTACATTTCCGGCTTATCAACGTGTGATTCGAAAACGAGTCAAAATTTCACCAAACCGATGACGTTTTCGTTTTTTTCGCACCTGAATCATTATAAAAACTCACCTTCCATCAATTCTGATGAAAAAAAAGACGTAAAAGTTGAAGTTTCCTTTCATACAAAATATTCACAACATAGTGGCTAAAACAGATTTTGTTTTGTAACCAAAAAAGTAAACAAACAAATAAGACGCAATTACTGACGTTCGAACTTGACACTAGAGCCATATATGGAAAAAATTTCAAGTCTCCAGTGATTACCGTTTTGACGGTAATGCAAATTGAACATTTCGTGAACTGCGCATTTTACCCCAGTCTCCCCTACTTATTTGATGTTTATTTTATTTTGTTTTTTATAGGTGCGATGGACAACCAGACTGCGAGGACAATACTGACGAAGCTGACTGCGAAAACATGACATGCGAGTCTTGGCAGTTTGACTGTGGCAGCGAAATCGGCGTTCATCGATGCATTTACCGCTCTTGGGTTTGCGATGGTGAATTTTCCTTTATATATTTATATATTATTTTACTGTATTTTATTTTATTATTATATATTCTATTATTGTATTAAATAAATATGATGATTGTATGTAAGAAATTTATTTACAGATATTTACAGTGCTGTTTTAGAATCACTTAAATTCTATAAAAAAATTTAATTTTTGTTATTTTTCGAAATGTACTATTTTGGAAGAATTCGATTATTCTAAAATGCATCGAATTTCAGGAAAAGCTGACTGTGAAAATGGCTCTGACGAACGAAACTGCACTACAGTAACTCCAACAGTGCTCGTGTCTACTGTGGCGCCAACAAATTCCTGCAACGAGTGGATGTTCATGTGCGAAAATAGAATTTGCTTGCCATACTGGTGGAGATGCGATAGCTCGGTAAAGGACTTTCTCAAATACACTCATATATTTTCCTTTTTTCAGTGACGTAATCGAAAAAGTACTCAAACTTTCTTTTTCAGAACGATTGCGGGGACAACTCTGACGAAATAGGATGCAAAATTTACGAACAGCCGGAAGTGGCGACATCGACCGAAGCAACGAATCCAAATTGCGCAGATCACGAATTTCAGGTAAAATGAAAATTCTTAACTACTTTTAAAATTTTGCAGGTTATTCGTATTTTTTTTTTAAATTTTTAATTTAATTATTTTTTTCAATTAAAAAAAAATTTTATTTATATATTACGATATATAAAATTTTTGTTTAAAAAAATATTCTTTATATTTGTTTTTTTGTTTTTTGTTTGCAGTGCCAAAACGGCGTCTGCATTCTGGAGTCGCGAGTTTGCGACGGCACGGGGGATTGCCAAACGCACGAGGACGAGGCTTTTTGCGAGCTCCACGTCAACTGTCGCAAGGATCAATTTATGTGTCGCATGGACGGTTCCTGTGTTTCCCTCACGGACATTTGCAACGGTATCGACGATTGTTTGGATGGTAGCGATGAATTGGGATGCCACGAACATCAACCTAGTCCACCAGCCACGCCTTCTTGCTACGCGGGATACTTCCCTTGCGATGTCAATAATTGTGTTCCTCTTTCGGCCTACTGCAATGGCAGAAGGTTATTTACGTTAAAATTTTATTTTTTTTTAAAATTAATTTATGTTTCTATTATTAATATTTTAATTATATGAATAATTAAAATTAAATAATTCAAGTTTTGATTCATTATTTTATGATTTAATAGATAAATTAATTACTTCGTGTTTTGATTGATTAATTTGAATTAATTAATAATGTTCTGATTAATTAATTTGAATCATTGAATTTATGTTTTAATTAATTGATTTAAATTAATGAATTCATGTTTTACATAATTCATCCATTTAAATTCATTAATTTCTGTTTTATTCAATTAATTAATTTTAATTAATCAATTTATGTTCAAATCATTAATTTAAATTATTTAATTTGTGCAATAATTAATCAATCACTTTAAATTAATTAATTTATGTGATAATTAATTAATTATTTTACATTAAATAATTCATGTTTTATTTAATTAATTATTAAATGTCTTAAATAATTAATTAATTTGTGTTAATAATAATTGATTAATTGATTAATGTTTTAATAATTTAATTATTTTATGTTTTGATGATTAATTTATTAATTTATTTTTACATTAATTAATTTATGTAAATGAATCAATTAATTAATTGAAATTAATTTTTTTTTGAGTTCGCATTTTTAAATTTTAAATTAAAATAAAAATTTTAAGATTAACTTCAAAATAAGAGTTAAAAATAAAGGGTCAGAAATATTGTAAAATAATTGGAATAGTTATAGTTGCGGACTTAATTAGAAAAGAACAAAAATTTTTAAATCAGAAGAATTTGTAATATAGATCTTTTTGGTCAATTTTGACAAAAACGACATTGTGGTACAGAATGATTAAAGTTTTTCATATGTCAACACTAATTTACATTCTTTATTTATCGTTTTTCTTATGAATTGGATGATTTTTTAAAGTTAATATCGTAATCATATTTTTTATTAAAGTACTTTGATTTTCTAATTATTCAAGCAAAAATTTGATACTTTCGAAAAATCCGCACATTTTGATAAACAATAAAATTCATCATTTTGAGAATTCCTTTGAATTTTTTTGAATCTAAAACTTTTATTTTTTACAGGTTCAATCTATATCTACAACTATTTTTCATTTTTGTTAACTATTGTACTTTGTAGTAAACTTGATAAAAAAATTTTCATTAAAAATTTATGAATTTCAAACACTGAATAATATTTAAAGGAAGAAAGTTCTCAATGTATTTACATAAATTCATATAAATGTAGTACATTTTGTTTTTTAATGCAGAATATTTACAATATTTCGAATTTCTTGTATAAAATATAAATAAAATTGATTTTTTTTTATCTACTACGTTTGTTACCATAACTATTGTTAATTTTTTTTCATTTCTTGCCTAATTTTTTGTTTTTAATTTTGTAACTCATTTGTTAAGAAAAATCTTCATCAAGAATTTATGAGATGTAAAATTCAAAATAATTGATTACGTTTCAATTGATATGAGTAAAGTGCATTTTTTTTTATTAAAAATCACAGTCACAACTTCTTCATTTGAAAATTTATTTTATTAGCTAGATTTTTCAACTGTTCAATCAAAAATTCATAAATTTAAAATTTTTCAAACATTCGGTGTTCGAATTTTAAATCCAGATATTGTAAAATTTGATGATATCTCTATTGCCATTGCATTTTTTTACATTTTGTTTTTTGATTAAAATTTACAATTTTAATCAATTGTATCAAATTACAATTTTACTAGCTCAAAAATAACACTAATCCTAGTTGTACAATAATTTTTTTCTTCAATTTTAGTTATAAATGTACGAAAATGCTGAAGATGTGAAAAACTTTGAACCCTTAAGCATATTGTATAAGTCCTTATAGCAATTTACGAAAATACTAAATAATCCTTGAAAGTTTCAGAAATGCTAAAAAAAGGCGAGAAATACTAAATATCTTTTAATAATCAAAAAGTAGACAGAGATAACATTCTAAAAAATTTAATACTCTTTGAATTCTAGAACATATAATTATAGTGAAATTATATAGAATACCATAAATACACAACAAAATTCGAAACATTTTCTAAATACTATAAAAAGACTGAAAACCGATATAAAATATACTGTTTTCCAAAACATTATTTAAAATTATCAAAATCGCCGAAATTCTCAATATTACAAAATTAAATTCTCAAAATCTTTGTAGAATTCTGTACAAATTCCAGAAAATATATTGGATAAGTACTAAAAAAATGCTAAAAATTTAAAAAAAGATACTGTTTCCTAAAAAATCGATTGAAATTATCAAAATCATTTAAATTTTCAATATTAGACCATCTAATTCTTGAAGCACGTCATAATCAGTTGCAATAGGAATAAAGATAAAGATACTCTGTGTTATTGATTTATTCTTACAACTTTTTATTCATAATAATTAATTATTAAAAATTATAAATAATAATCAATAATAAAATATATATTGATGTATATATTTATATAATATATAAATAATAATCAGTAATTATTATTAAGAAATCAAATAAATCTATTATTATTAATTATAAATTTATTCGATATTATATTTTATATTTATTATTATTTATTACTTATTAGTGCATTCATTATTGCATATTTTGCAGATTTTTCATGTTTTTTGAGCATTAGCTATTTTTTCGTGTATATCAATGCATTATTATTAAATTTTTTCGTGCATATTTTCGGTTGCTCTGCTTATAAAATATTATATTTTCATAAAAATAACAATAATCCTGGTTGTAAAAGAATTTTCTTTTTCAAATATCAATAATTATAAATGTACGAAAATGCTGAAGATGTCAAAAACTTTGGCATATTCTATAATTCTTTAGATCAATTTACGAGAATATTGAATAATCCTTGAAAGTTTCAGAAATGCTAGAAAAATGCGAGAAATACTGAATATCTTTTAATTCTCAAAAAATACGTAGAGATAATAGTCTCAAAAATGAATTACTCTTCGAATACTAGAACATATAATTCTGTATATTAATATAAAATACTATATATACATAACAAAAATCGAAAAATTTTTTTAATACTAAAAAATGACTGAAAATCGATATAAAAGATACTGTTTTCCAAAAAATGAACTATCAAAATCGCTGAAATTTTCAGTACTACAGAATGAAATTCTCAAAATTTTTGTAGAATACTGTACAAGTACAGAAAATATATTGTATAAATACTAAAAAAATGCTACGAATTCAAAAAAAGATACTATTTCGTGGAAAATCGATTGAAATCATCATCAGTTGCAATAGGAATAAAGATGAAGATACTCTTCAATATTTCGAGCATTTATTATTGCATATTTTGCATATTTTTCATGTTTTCTGAGCATTTTTGACGATTATAATACGTCTTTCAACAAGCTTCGATCATTCATACTTACACATAATAATAACCAATAGTTTCTCAACGAATTTGGATATTCAATTAAAAAATTCTTCATCACAGGGATTGCCTCGACGGCACCGACGAGAAGAACTGCGACAAAAACAACTCTCTCTCCTACCAAGTGCTCACAATGAACGTCGACGAGTTCTCAACCAACGCCACCAGTCTCCACCTCTACTGGGCCACCCCGAAAACTCGAAACCTCGGACTGGAATACCTCCCGTCCATCGCGAAAGCCGAAGCAGGGGCAAAGTGGACCAACTCAACGATGTGGACCGAAGAAACCAGCTACCAATTCTCCAATTTGTCACCTTACACCCGTTACAACATGACCGTGTACGTGAGACCCAAGGGCCAGACAAACATAACCCCACCAGCCAGGTACTACGTCGCGTCCACGGCCGAAAGCGCGCCGTCACCACCGGTGAACGTCATCGCCGTGCAGAAAAACGGAACGATAATCGAAGTCAGCTGGAGGCCGCCGTTACATCCAAACGGTTTCATCACCGGTTACGAGTTGCACGTCACGCCCCCGGTGCCTCCACGGCAATATCCAACGACGAAAACTTCCATCCTCATCGGCGTGACTCCGGAAAAATCCGGGAACGAGTACAAATTCTGGGTCATCGCCAAGAACAGAAAAGCCCCGTCCGTCACGTCGACGGTCGCGATTTTGACCTTCGACGACGCCGCTATAATCGACGACATCGAAGATCTCGCGATAACGGAGAGCACGAACAATTCCGTGACGCTTACGTGGAAAAAGGTGAGCGGGGCTGAAGGATACAACGTAACGCCAAGAGCGCCTCTACCGTATCCGACCTTGTCCGCCACCACGACCTTGACGAATTCTATTAAACTCGTTCCATTGGCGCCTGGCTCGAATTACACTTTTGAGGTGAGCGCGTTTAAGAAGAATTACGTCGGGAAGCCGTTCTTCGTGATGGGGAGAACTACGGGGAACGAGCTGCCAGCGGTTACGAAATTGGACGCGGTTGTGGTCAAGATGCACGGTACCACGGTGAAACTCAGTTGGGATCCTGTGAAGAGCCCGTTGAAAATCAAGTGGCAGTACGGGATTCATTACGCGTTGGACATGAAGTCTCTTTTCCAAGGTTCGTTGGTTTTTTCAAGTCGGAGGGAATGTAAGGAACTTTGGGGACGTGGAAATTTATTCTGAATTGGATATTATGACTTGGTTTTTTCTTAAGGAGTCACGAGAATTGAATTCATAATGTATAGATTTTTTCGATGCGCCACAGCAAACTGCAATTGGTTATTTTTCCTGAAGAGGGCATAAATAAAATGCCGAAAGCTCGAGGTATGAAATGAAGGAGAATTTGTTGTTGTTTGCTCCAAATTGATTGTATTTCTGATGTAAGGGACTTTGATTGCATGGTTTTTCAGATCTCATGCACGTTACCACGGATTTGTCGTATACTATTAAGGACCTCGAAGCTTGTGAAACGTATATCTTTGCTCTTGGAGTGAGAGGTGATTACGGGGTCGGGCCGTTGAGCAAACCGGTGAGGGCAACCACGCATTTCAATCCTAGAGCTCCCCCAAAGCACGTGAGAGTCACGGCCAATGACAAGGCGGCGACGACGATGCTGGTGCAATGGAACGCGAGCTGTTTCACGATGGACGAACCTGTTAATTATACTGTAAGTTGCAGTAGGTTTGCGTGAATCGTTAAGTACTAATTTTAAAAATTAAATTAAAATATTCAATCATTGTTGGGAGTACCGCGAGATGGCGGCAGTTCAGCAGTTCGGTGTTAGCCACGCAGCGTGTAACAAGCAGAGAGAGAATAAACGGGTTCAGGGGCGTTCAGAGCTTCTTCGGGGCCCGGGGCAAAAAATTCGTTCCAATCGAAAAATTGAATATTTTAACCCCCTGGCGCTCTTCAGAACCTGTAAGGGAGCCTGTAACTTACGGGACCTTTTACGGGTGTACTGTGCAAAAAAAACTCGTAAGAGAATTTGCTTAAAATGAGACATAAAAATGAAAAAATTTCAAATATGCATATTTATAAATTACTCCTAGCCGTATTATGCTCATGAAACTCATTTTTAATGTTGATTGATTTCTAAGATTTTAGGAAATTTGAAAGTGAAAAAAATGTGGGTAATTTTGGTCAATTCTGTACGATTAAAAAATTTTGGAATTTTGAAAACATCAGAAATATTGCATATTTTGGACAACATGGAAACTTTTAGAAATGTCGGAGATAATGGAATTCGAAGAAATTTGAAAACTTACAAATTTTGCATTTATAAAATTTTGACGTTTTATACCAGAAAATGCTGGAAATTTTTGACGAATTAGAGGATTTTGAAAAAATGGAAATTGTAAGATTTTTCCGAAATTCCTATAAAGTTTTCAATTTTTTGAAACTCGAATTATGAGACTTTAGAAAATTTTTCACGTATTTAAAAATTTTTCATTTTCAATCTGAAGTACATTGTATATGTTAGTAATTTTCAATGATTTTGAAATTTCGTGAATTTTAAAGCAATAGAATTTTTGAAAATCTCAAAAGATCGAAAATTTTTGGATTGCTAAAACTTCAAAATTCGTATTTTTCTCAATTCAAATTTTTTGATAAATTTCTAATTTTCTTCAATCTTAATAATTAAATCATTCTTAATTTCAATTTTTAAAATTTTAAACTGCCATGTAAATTGAAAATTTAATAAAAAAACTTCGAAAATTCTTGAAATGATGAAATTTATGAAAAATAAAAAACTTTTGGAATTTTTGGATTTTGAAACTTCAAGATTTGATTCTTGAATTTTTGATAAATTTCCAATTTTTTTGATTGACAATTATTCATAATCAACTGTTAGTTTTGATTTTTTAAATTTTTTACTCAAATTTTAATCCAAAATATCAAAATAAAAATTGGAAAAATTTCAGAAATTTTAAGGAGTCATGGAATTCGAAAAAATGTTAAAACCTCAAGTTTCAGGATTTCTGAAATTCTAAACTTCAGAAACGAAAATGTTGAGAATTTTTGACATCTTGAAGAATTTTGAAAATAATGATACTTCGGAAATCCTCATACAGATTTTCATTTTTGAAATTTTGAATTTCGAAAGATTGCAAATTTCGTGAAAATTTTAACATTACTGAAAATTGAAAAAACTTATGCAAATCTAATAATTTTTCATTTTATTTTTTTTATATTTTTTATATTTTTATATTTTATATTTTTATATTGTGTATTTTATAATTTTTTTTGTATTTTTATATTTTATATGTTTTTTTTTTATATGTTTTTATTTTTCATCATATTGTTAATTTCAAATCTGAAACACATTAAAAATATCAGTAATTATTAAGGATTTCAGAACTTTTAGAATTTTTGGATTTTGAAACTTCCAGATTTGATTTTTGAATTTTTCAAAAATTTTCAATTTTTTTGATTATTCATAATCAACTGTTAATTTTGATTTTTGAAATTTTTTATTCAAATTTTAATTCAAAATATCAAAATAGAAACTTGAGAAATTTCAGAAATTTTAGGAATCATGAAATTTAAAAAAATTGTAAAACCTCAAGTTTCATGATTTCTGAGATTCTAAACTCCAGAAACGAAAATGTTGGGAATTTTCGACATCTTGAATTTTGAAAATAATGGTACTTCGGAAATCCTAATACAGGTTTTCATTTTTGAAATTTTTAATTTCGAAAGATTGCAAGTTTCGTGAAAATTTGAGCGTTACTGAAAATTAAAAAAACTTTTGCAAAACTAAAAATTTTCATCTTAATCGATATTTTTAATTTCAAATCTGAAATATATTAAAAATATCAGTAATTATCAACGATTTCAGAACTTGTTAAAATTTCTAAAAGAATGAAATTTTTTAAAGTCTAAGATCTGGAAAATTTTTGGGATCTCGGAAATTTTAAAATTTGTTTCTTTTTTTTAATGTAAATTTTTTATTCTATTCTGCTGTTTAAAAAGGAAATCTATTAGAATCAACAGAAAATAAATAATAAAAATTCACTAAAAATTATATAAATTCACTAAAAGACATAAATTCACCTGCAGTGAAGTCGGTGAATGCGCATAGTTGTAAATAACAACTTCAAATACTTGACGTTATACATTCATTTAAAAATAGTTTTTGAGAGTGTTAGGCAAGCTTTGATGATGAAAACTCGGAAAAATACCCTTGATTGTAATTTTCTTCAAAAAATATCGTTTATTTTATTATTGATTTCGCTAAAAAACTCAAAATTTGCTTACGGGTGTTTTTTGCACAAAACACCGTAAAAGTTCCCTTAAATGACGGGTTCTGAAGAACGCCAGGGCGATCAAAATTGCTGATTATAACTGGAATATTACTGAAATATGTATGTAACACTGCAAATGCAATTATGGGGGACATTTTCATATTGCAGCAACGTTTTTGTAGTCTTTCAGCAAGATTTCTGGAACGTTACTACAAGATGTAATATTTCATTTTCAATAGGTCTGCAATCTTAAGGCAATATTAAATGCACTATATAATACAATAGATATTTATGCTACAAGGGAGAAAAAGGATGATTCCAACGAGTGCAAAGTTTGGGCACGAGTTGGAATCATCCTTTTTGTCTCGTGTAGCATACA
>JAPYZL010192169.1:0-11032 GCA_030522825.1 Platygaster orseoliae | reverse complement strand
GTTGCATTCGGAATTTTTTTATTCGCACTTGCCAATGTTTATCACACGAAAATTCGTTTCTGCCACTAACAGAGAAGTGTAACGAAAAATATCAGCATTTTTTCCAGACACTTATAAAGCCGGAAAGTGTTTATTTATTTAAAAATTTTCGGTATTTTAGTTCCAAACCCGCCGATAGGGGGTTTCGCATCGATTTTTTTTTTTCGTCATGTTACGAACTTCAGCTACATGTTTTGGGGTTGGTACTACTGTGAACAAACGTAAACAGTTTTTTTATCTAATTGGTTATTGCGCGATCATCTACTTGAGATAAGATTTCAGATTCTACGATGTATTTGTTTTCTTTCTATTATCTGGGTTGGGATCTCGTCGGAAAATTTTGAAAGTTTTCGGGGTTTTGAAGGATATTTGAGATTTATGAAGGAAACAATAGAAATTAATATTAGAAATATTATGCAATTCAGATTTCTATGACTATAATCATTGATAAATGCAAAAATTTCAGTAATTGTTAAACTATATTAAAAAAATAATTTTTGTATAATTTTGTACAATATTTTTAGAATATAAAAGTAATGCTTGTAAAAAAAATAATTCCAAAACCAATTTTTAGAATTCATCTTTAGAAATTTTTTTTTTATCAGTTTTGAATTCAAATTAAAATACAAAAATTTCGGTAATTGTTAAGCTATACTAAAAAAATTATTTTATAAAACTTTTACATCATTTTTAGAATAAATATAATGCTCGTAAAAAATACAATTTTAAAACTAGTTTTTTTTATCCATCTTTGAAAAACGATATTTTATTCAGTTTGCTAAAAATTCACATCCAAATATCCGATTTTTAGTAAATTGTGAATAAAAATTTTTTTTTCAATTTTAAATTTTAATTGAAATATGAGAATAAATTGGAATTAAAATACAAGAATTTCAGTAATTATTGAGGTAGAGTAAAAAAATATTTTTCTATAAATTTTTCTATAATTTTTATAATAAAAGTAATGCTCGTAAAAAAATTATTCCAAAACCAATTTTTAGAATCTATCTTAGAAAAAAATTTTTTTTTCAATTTTAAATTTGAATTAAAACACAGAAAATTTCAGTAATTGTTAAGCTATAGAAAAAAATATTATTTTTGTATAAATTTTTACATCATTTTTAGAATAAAAGTAATGCTTGCTAAAGAATATAACTTTTAAACTAATTTTTAGAATCCAGTTTTGGAAAATTTTCTTTGGTCAATTTTAAATTTGAATCAAAATACAAGAATTTCAGTAGCTGTTAAACTACAGTAAAAAAATTATTTTTCTATAATATAAAAAATTATAAAATATAGTAAAATAGTAAAAAAACAGGGTGTCCCAAAGTCAGCAATTAATATTTCAAGGGTTTATAGTTTGTGAAATTCTAAGACAATTTTTCCTTTATCATTTTTCACAAAACTCAAAATTCAAAAAGTTATCTAAGTTTGAAATTTAACCAATAAACGCGTTCTTTCGAGAAGTGGGGATGAAAACCACGAACCAAAATCTACCAAAATTTTCTGCATATTTTTCTGAGTAGAAAAGTTTCTTGCAGTGTTTCAAAACACTCAAAATCACAAAAGATATTCGAATTTGAAATCTGAGAAATCTGATTGGTTAAATTTCAAACTTGAATATCTTTTTTGATTTTGAGTTTTGTGAAAAGTGGCAAAGGACTTTTCAACTCAGAAAAATATAGAGAAAATTCCAGTTTATTGGTTAAATTTCAAACTTGAATATCTTTTTTGATTTTGAGTTTTGTGAAAAATGGCAAAGGAAAAATTATCTTAGAATTTCACAAACTATAATTCCCTAAAATATTGATTATCAACTTTGGGACACCCTGTATAATATAAATTATTGAAAATATAATAAAATAGTAAAAAATTATTTTTTTATAAACTTTCATATAATTTTTTGAACAAAAGTAATGCTCGTAAAAAAATAATTCCAAAGCCAATTTTTAGAACGTATCTTTAAAAAAATTTTTTTTTCAATTTTAAATTTGAATTGAAATACAAGAATTTCAGTAACTGTTAAACTATAGTTAAAATTATTTTTCTATAATATAAAATATTTTACAATATGTATATTAATCATTGATATCATTTTTTTTCAGATGATCTCGGATACCCATATTTCCAAGAAAACCAATCAACCGGATCTTTTTTGGAAATGAAGATTAATAAAGATATCACCACTTTTACCTGTAATTTTAGAATTAAAAAAAATGCATCTAGGCATTTAAGAATATTGGCGTTTTCGATGTCGAGGTAGTTGTAGAAATCATCGATTTCCTCGTGAATTTGAAGTATGAGAGTGCACTGTTGATGCGAAGAATTACGAATCAAGTATACATTATCCACGTTTGTCAATAAGCACTATTTTTATATTATTGTTGCAATTGTACTTCAATTGTCTTTTATTCCTTTCTCTAAGTAAGCATTATTGTTAAGATATAAACTATGTGTGATAATGATTAAAGTAATAAAGTTTCTTTGAAACAATTTTGACTTCAATCAAACACAAACATAAATTTCACAGGAATCATATGAATTATTTTATTAAATATATAGATTTTCAAAAGTATTTACAAGTGATTCGTCATTCAAATAACAGACTCCAGACAAAATTTAATATCTGTATTTCGTAGAATAATCTTTCGGAGATACAACCAAACCTCTGCCTTTTCTAGCACCTCGATAAACAGTTTCCACAATGTCGATCATTTCCTGTTTGTCCTCTAGTGCCCAATTAATTTTATTGTTATTTCCTGTTCCCAAATCGATCATGATGTGCTTGTTTCGAAAGAAGAACATCACTGTGCATGGATCGTATAATTCGTACCTGCAATATAAAAAAATTTGTTAAAAATTGAGTTTTTTGTATTTCTATCTTCTCGTAAAATTCTTATCTTATGCTAAACTGATTGCTTATCACTTCAGACAAAAAAAAAGCATGAAAAGCAAACAATAGAAACAGTAAAAAATGTTTCTTATCGCTTTTTTCTAAGAAATTCAAGAACCAATTTGCAAGTTAATTTCAGCTTTGAAAACTTACATTTTATTGAAATCAGGTACTTCTGTGATGTCTACCAAATAAACAACAGCAAAATTTTTCACTCTTTCAGCAATGTTGTAAAGAACTTCATCCATCTTCATGCACATTGGGTCCCAATCATGTCCAAATCTGATGACCTGGAAATATTTAAATTTCAATTATTGAATTTGATGAAATACAATATATTATTTAAATAAAACACATAATTCTATAAAAAGATAAAGTTTATTGTTTATAATATAAATAAAAAAATAGTATAACTAAAAATGCAATGAGATACACAGTAGAAGTGAATTTTTCTATTAATTTTATTTATATTAATACATTATCTAAAATATATCAATGAATATATTCACATTGATTATTATATATCAATAATTTAATAAAATATGATTCAAATATTTATTAATTTATGATTTAGATTCTTCACAAGTGCCGAATTTCAAAGTTATGTTACCTTAATGAAAATAATAGATTTTTCCTTCAAAATGTTACACTCAATGTATTGATTAAAAAATCAAGAGAAATGACAAGAAATTTTATTAGAAACAATTATAACGCTACTTAAAATCTATGAATATGTTGACTAAATTTTGAATTTGTTTCTGTGAGATATGATTTATCGAAAAGTTTATAAAGTATACAATATTATTATTATGATCAGGGGGGTAGGCAGAAAAATTTTTTAGAAAGGGTTTTTTTTAAGAAAAATCTGTTCTTATCTAATTTTTTTAAAAATCTATCCTCAGTGATATAAAAATCATAAAAATTGAATTCTATTATATTAAATATGTATATAAAAAATTTTCTACTATAAACTTGAAAATTTATGTAACTTTGAGAACCCGAAATTCGTTAAATTGAAAAATCTTGTTAGTGAAACCAAATTGTCAAAAGTTGATCTTCATAAAATATCCAAAAAATTCATTTTCCAAGTATTTTAGAAACTCATTTTCTGCTTTTCATACAATTTCGTAATAATTTTTATTGATTTCTCGTATGCCTATGATTAGTGTTACAGATTTCCAGAATTCGATGCTAAAGTATTAAAATTTACAATGATTTTCAGTTTCTAGTATTTTTATAGATTTAAAATTTATTCATATGCTGCTATAAAAATAACTACAATTCGATGCTCTAGAATTAAAATTTTAATAAATGTCCATTATTTTCAAAAAATAAACACACACTTTAAATATTTTTTTTTTTGTATATATTTTGGTACTTTTTTGAGTATTTGTAAGATTTTTGAGCGTTTTATAGTATTCTTAAACATTTTTATTATTTCTCTTGATTTTTATATTGTTTTTTTTTAATTTTTAAGTTCTGTAGATCGTACGTATTTATTCAGATTTTTCGAAAAACACTTCTTTAAAGAATTCGTATACTTTTGGTATTTCTTTAGAATTTGTTCGCGATTCAAAATACTATTTAATATTTTTTTATGAATTTCTGTCCCAATTTTTAGAATTTAAGGTTTTTTTTAATTTTCAACACTTGTTCATTTTATTTTTTTTTTAATCTATCATTGGTCAAAAAAATTTCTCAAATTTCTTTTTTCACCGCTATGTTAGCTAAAAATTTATAATTATTATTTTACTGAAACCATGATTGCTGTTATTATTTTCGAGTTTGTGAAATTATAAATCCTTTTTTTCTTTAAATTTGAGAACTAACTAAATTTGAAAAAAAAAACATACATTACGTCATCTACATTTCAGTAAGTACACTTTTTTCATTTATACCAACTTCCTTTTTTTGAAAATATTTATTTTCATTGATAACTTCATTTTCAAAAATCTTTATTTTGAAGCAAACGCATCATTTTGTTATTGTATGTATTTTCATTGATTTTTAAGTTCATTATCCTTTTTTTTTCATTTATACTTATGAATGAAATTTTTGAAAATACAGTAGAAAAATCAGGAAAATCATTCAGCAACTAATATTCAAAGTGAAAAAGAAAACATTTGAAATGATGAATACAAATATAAATATTTTTCGAATTTATGTTTTGATAGATGTTCGAATTTGATGGTAAAGTATTCAAATTTACAACAATTTTGAGTTTCTAGTATTTTTATAAATTTCTAATTTACTTAATATATTGCCATGAAGATTTCTACAATTTGATACTCTAGAATAATCCATTTTGAAGAAATTTTCATTATTTCTAAAGATGTCTAGAAAAATAAAATTAACACATATTTTAAATATTTAAAAAAGAAATATATTTTCATACTTTTTTAAATGTTCGTAAGATTTTGGAGCTTTACATAATATCCTTACATATTTTTTATATTTTTCTGGATTTTTATACTCTTTTTTTTAGAATTTGATGGTCTAGGATTCCAAGTTTTATAAATTGTAAGTATTTGTTCAGATTTTTCAAAAAACAGTTCTTTACAAGATTCTTTTACTTTTAGTATTTCTTTAGAATTTGTTCATGATTCAAAATACTATTTGGTATTTTTTATGAATTTTTGTCCCAATTTCTAGAATTTAAAGTTTTTTTGATTTTCAACATTTTCATCTATTTTGATTTTATTTTTATTTATCATTAAGTACATTTTTTATCTTTTACACCTATTTTTATTTTTTTCAATTATTAATTCCATTGAATACTTCGTTTTCAAAAAACTCTATTTTTAATAAAAACAATTTGTTTGTTATTGTATATATTTAAATTGATTTTCAAGTTAATTACACTATTTTTTTCATTTGGCTGATTAATGAAATTTTTGATAATACGTTGGAAAAATCAGGGAAAATTCGGCAACTAATATTCAAAGTAAATGAGAAAATATTGAAATTGATGAATACAAACAAAAATATATTTTAAATTTATGTTTTGATAGATGTTTGAATTCGATGCTGAAGTTTTGAAATTTACAAAAATTTCGAGTTTCTGGTATTTTTATGGATTTTTAATTTATTTGTATATTGTTATGAAGATTTCTACAATTCGATGCTCTAGAATAACAATTTTAATAAATTTCCATTATTTTTAAAGATGTCTAAGAAATAAGATTGACAAATATTTAGATTATTTTTTATAATTTTGTACTTTTTTAAGTTTTGTTCAGTTTTGGAGCTTTTTATAGTATTCTCAAAGATTTGAAATATTTCTCTTGATTTTAATTTTTTGTTTAGAATTCTAAGTTTTATAGATCGTAAGTATTTGTTCAAATTTTTCAAAAAACAGTTCTTCATGGAATTCTTATACTTCAAGTATTTCTTTAGAATTTGTTAGTATTTTTTAATTTCTGTCCCAATTTCTAGAGTTTAATGTTTTTTTGATTTTCAATATTTACATCCATTCTATTTTTTTTCTATTTATCATTCGTCAAAAAAATTTCTCAAATTCTTTTTTCTACGTTATCCTAACTAAAAATTTATATTTATAATTTCACTGAAACCAGGATTGCTGTTATTTTCTAGTTAGTGAAATTAAAAATCTTTTTTTTATTTAAATTTGAAAAGTAACTAAATTTGAGAAAAACATTAGTTACGTCATCTATATTTCAGTAAATACATTTTTAATCTTTTACACCTATTTTCATTTTTTTTCAAGTTGTTTTTTTTCATTTCATAACCTTTTGATTTTCATTTTTTGTTTTTCATTTCATTACCTTTTTATTTTCATATTTTCTTCATTTCATTACCATTTTATTTTCCTTTTTTTTTTTATTTCATTTTTCACGTTTTTTTTCGAACTCTCATTTTCACCGATAACTTCATTTTTGAAAATCTCTATTTTTAAGCAAACGCATCATTTTGTTATTGTATGTATTTTTATTGATTTCCAAGTTCATAATCTTTTTTTTTCATTTAAACTTATTAATGAAATTTTTGAAAATACGGTAGAAAAGTCGGGAAAATTCGGCAACTAATAATCAAAGTAAACGAGAAAACATTGAAATTGATAAACAAAATCAAAAAATTTTTTTTTAAATTTATGTTTTGATAGAGGTTAGGTTAGATTTTTTTAACTTACAACGACTCTGTCTTCTTCTGATAAAATTGCCTGGTCCACCTGCCAACCATTATGCAAATGCGGAAGCATATACGACATTTTGCTCCGATTTTTTTTTCTTCTTATTTAAAAATGTTTCGACGTCAGTGGACGTCAATGTGCTTAACAGTGTTTAAACTCAAATGGGAGACCAGTGTCCCACGTCTCGAGGAGCCCAAGGTGGAGGGGGAATGCCCGCTTCCATTCTTTCGTTCCCCCTCCACCATTGGGCTCATCGAGATCCGTGGGACACCTCTCTTAACATTGAGTTTAAGCACCCTGGTGGCAGGTCCGTCAAGCTGGCTGTACACCAATGGAAAATCATCATTATTTTTATATCAAGTTTATGGGCTAATTATGAGCTATTTTCGGGCAGCAATTAAAATTTTGGGGCAATTATAGTTTTTCCGCAAATCATTTCTTTTGTGCACAGCCAGCTTGACGTCAAGCTGGCTGTGCACGAGGCGAAGCCGAGGGCTGTAATCGTTTCGTCAAAATAGGCAATTTCCAAAACTCACAGTTCGCTAGTAACTCACGTCCAAATATCCGATTACTAGCAAATTGTGAATAAAATACATTTTACACACAAAATAAAACTTTATTCAATATATTAGAATATTCTAACGATTATTTGTTAACTTTAATTATAAATTAAAGTTAAATACTTTAAATAAATGTTAAAATAGTTGGAAATGAAATAAATTGCAAATAGAAAGCCAGATTTTTTTTTGCGAAATTTCAATAACCATTTTTTGAAGTTCCCAACTGTCTATATATACTTGTATAAATATGGTAAAACTGAACCCGACGCTCATCCGACGATGCAGTCAACAAGCTTATTAAGCAATTATTTAATGGTCTAAGCTCCAAAAACACAGTAATAGTAATAAGCCATAGACCATCTTATAATTTTCTGAATGATTTTGATTGTGATATAAAGATTTCAAAGCTGGTTTTTTGTTAAATAAAACCAATGTTTTGGTCCATATTTGTCTTCTCACTTTTTTCTTTATCCTCGCAGTCAAATTTACTAGAGTATAAGGAGAGATTGCGTAGAGGCTAGTATCAGAGGCGTTCACTATTGAGTGAAAGTAAAATAGGGTCTCCCGTGGAGCGAATAATTTTCAAAAATGTGGCTTCCACTCGTTCTACTGTGCTTGGATATTGGTTTCCTTAATTCGTTTTCTTTTTGTTTGTAGGTACTGCAACTCGCCATGGTACAATTATACTTATTATAATACTAATTATATTATACTAATTATAACTGTACCATGCAACTCGCAAGTAAGCGGGTTTGAAAGTTTGAACCCTAAATAGATGTTTTTTTTTTCGTTCAGTGTTTTAATTGGAACAATTCCGAGCTGTATTGGTCAATAGAAATTTTTGTCGAATTTCTACTCCAAGACATGTTCTTTCATTTTATCACTAATGTGCGTGTATTTTTATAACCATCTCTTTTCTTTTCCAAGCAATTTCAATTTTCTTTAATCTTCAAACATGTTTTAAACTTTCAAAAGCATAAAGAAAAATGTGTTTTCGAGAACTTTCCTTTTTCAAATTTCTAAATATGTACTTTTTAGAAATGTATGTTCATGTGGTCATTCAATTCTTTTATATATATGATGTTAAAAAATTTATAATACTTAAGTTTGTTTTGGATTTCTTATGACACGAATTTCTTTCAAATTGTGACATTCGTCGCGAGAATGACTATGAACTCAGGCCTTTTGCGATAGCAGGAAAATTGTATTTCACTCCTTAACATTTGGAAAGTGTCCTGTGACATAATTTTTCAAAAATTCGTATGAATCATGGTTTGAGAAATTATTCATCAATAATTCATTAATGAATTGAAAATTTTTGTTTTATGGAAAATGTATCAATAAAAAAAATTTTCTTTTTTATATTCCAGTGTTTCATCAATATTCTGTGTTTTATAGATGATTATAAAAATTGTTGGAATTTACAATTGATAATAATTTGTTTGTAAAAGCCGTATTCCTTTAAATGTTCTAAACTTATGATGGTTTTCAGTTCTAGGTTTATTGTTTCAGTAACTTGAAAGTTTTCATTTTATTTTTCATGTTTCCTTAGTTTTCAGCAAAATGTCTCTTGAATAATGGTATACATTTCTCTAATTTAGGGGGTTAACAAATGCCCTTCGATTGAGCAAAAAAAATTTCTGTTTTCATTTACAAGTTTTAACTTTGAAGGAGTCTGATTTAAAAAAAGAAGGGTATCTTAATTTTAAAATACTTCCTATGCGTGAGGTTTTCTCTCAGTCGAAAATGATAAAATGTTGAAAATTTTGATATTGAAATTTTGATAGATGTGGTCGAATTTCATTGAACAACTTTTTCAGTATTTTTGAATTACTCATAACTTTCACGGCTCACGAAAAATAGCTATTTTCGTGCCTGGGAGCAAGAAGTCCATTTTGGCGAAGACGAGATTTTTAAGGCGAGGCGAGGCGAAGCTGAGCCGTAAAATCGTCTGAGCCTAAATCAACGATTGCTCACAGGTGCGAACATAATTTTTCATGTTGAAGACTCTACAATCGTGATTTAGAGTTACGCACAGGCGCGAAAATCACGATCTTAGTTCCTGAAATTTAAAATGAATTTCAAACATATATGGAAAAAATTTGTTTTCTGTAATGACTCAACAAACAGTTAGACAGATTTGTTAGATTATAACAAAAACAGAACAAAAAAATATAATGCTTATTTGAAGAAATGCCCTTCAATTAAAAGTTGCAGAAAAAATCATTTCGCTATAGAATGTTGGTTAAGACTTGAAACATCGAGTAAACATCGTGTTCTACATTTTTCATGACTTTTAAAGGTTTATTATTAATCGATTGTTTCTCAGTTCATTTTTCACAGAATTCTTGAAGAAGCTCGTAACGTGAGAAACTTTCGAAGCTTTAAGAAGAGAAAGAAAAATGTCCTGTAGATATTTCCTGCGATGGCAAAAAACTTCAGTTTATAGTCATCTCGACGAAGAAAACAATGTAAAATTATATTTTTGTTATAAAAAACCTAGAGAGTAGTTTTGAAACATCATGTATTTAGAAAAAATAATTGAATATACCTAAACATTTTTGAAGTTTTCAGAAACTTGAAAAGAAATGTTATACACTTCATGATGTTCAAGGTTTTGAATATGTTTAAAAATTGATGAAAATTAAAATCTTAAAAAAAATGGATTATTATAAAAAATTAATTGGTTGTAAAAGAACGAAACAATATTTCTATAAGTATAGTGATTCGAAAAAAAAGGATGCCAAAATTTTATAGCAATCAAAGTAGTTTGGAATTAGTTGTAGTTCAATATCAAGAGAAACAAATAGAAAAAATGATTGAGGGTCATTTTCCTGCATTGATTTTTTCGCATCCATTTTTCCGTAAACCAAATTTCTGATTGACCATTTTTCCACAAACACAATATCCACTCGACCATTTTTCGTAAACTAACTGAAACCAACTGTGTAATTTTATGTCGCAAACGAAATTTTAATGCGTGACAATGAAAACTAGTAATTCCTTGTTTATTTGTATTAAAAGAATAAACTTTAGGAATCAATAAATCCAGTGAAATCTAACATTTGAATAATTTATCTCAAAGCATATTTTTTTATAATAAATAAAAAAATAATAAACAATAAAAAAAGTTCAAAACAGAATTTACTATTCAGAAATCGTCGACTAAACCATTAAACTAGTATACAATGAAGCTAATAGTATAGCTATGACAAAATCGATTTGTTTGATTTGTTTTTTTTTAAGGTCCATGTTCTATTATTTATTTTTTCCCATGCATCCACAAAAAAAGCCACTTTTTTTGCATGGAATGCGGGAACAAAATCCACTTTTTGGGGTACTCACGAATAAATCATTCTTCCTTAGGGAAATATTAATAAATCACTGATA
>JAPYZL010192120.1:0-24271 GCA_030522825.1 Platygaster orseoliae | reverse complement strand
GGTCTAGTGTAAAAGGACCGAGAATGTTCTAGAACATGAGCACATATTTTCAAGTTTCGAGAATATTCTAGAAAAGAAAAGAAACTTAGAATTTTTTTCTACGAACTTTTCCTACAACCTGATACATCCAAAACTTGGTTATGACAACCAAAACTTGTGTTATAGCAACTATTGCTCAATTTTTATGACAGACATTTAGGTTCCAATAACCAACTATTTGGTTATCATACCTAAAGTTTTGGTTGTACTACTTAAAACTTTGGTGGCCTCATATTTTACTAAATTAATGGTTGCTGAAACCAAAAAAAGTATTAAAAAGTATCCAGAAATTTGTTAAATTTATTTCTATTTTCAAAATATCTAGAGAATCTTTTACAAAATACCTTTCTCCAAATCAATAACCAAGTATCAAATTCCAAAGTAAGTGGATCGAGTCCAGAATCCACTGAAAAGTTACCTCGACCCTCGTACATCTCTTAGAGACGTCTTTTCCTTTCCATCGCCTAATGGAAATTTTATTAACTTTACAAGTTACTTTCGATTCTTTTGAACTCGCCTCGAAACAATTTTATCCCGAGAAAAGTTCCCGATGATTTTTCGCAGCTCCAGAGATTCCCGAAATGAAGAAATCCTCGTGAATTTTTCATTACGCTCCCTATCGAGTTTCGCTGCAAGTTTATCACATGATGAAAATAGTTGCGGAGAAGAAAACGGATGCTTCTCTGAGAGTTTACGGTGGGAATAATGAAAAACGATTTTCGTCTCGTGACACGTCCTCGCCTTTATAATCTCCGTTATCGAAAAATCATAAAAACGAAAGAACCGTCGAAAAAACCTCTGCTTTCAATGATCGAATATTATCCATAAAAGATGTTCTCCAGGGAAATGAGACTTATAAGAGAGCACTAGAATTACTGATTTTAGATATTTTAAAATTGGAGGTGAAAAGTAGGTGAAGAAAAGATGTTGAAAATAGAATGAGAATTAGAATCTAAAATATAAATTGAATTTATAAATAAAATGGAAAATTGATCATTTAGTTTTTTCAATTAAGGAATTCAAGCGAAATTAAGATAATTTCTTATTCAATACCTGTTCAAGCTTATAAAAATTGAGCAATCTGAATTGTATGCACAAGTAACAAATGTTCTGCGTCGTGAAAAGGCGACGAGCTCTTCTTTGCGTTGTAAGAAAAAAAAAATAATAATAATAAAAAAAAGCAAGGGCGTCGACGAGGAAAGGGTTTGCAACCCTTCATGCTTTTCGCAACTCCTCGTCCTTTCTCAACCCGCCTCTTTCTTCCGGCCAGGCACCCTTTGAAGGCCTCTGTTAATTATTCGAGTCGCTGCCTCGATGTTGAATATGCATTCTGCAATTCTCCCTGTTTTTCAATTTTTTTTTCATCTCGTTTTATACTTAAAGTGCTTAAGCTATTTTGGCTACTGCTGAGAGTTTTGATTTTTTTGGACATAATTTTTTGGAATACAGTTATTTTTTTTGATTATTTTATTCTTAGTTTTTTAGATTTGAAAAAATTGAATGAGTGATAATATCGAGAAATTAATCTTACTCAAAATTTTTGAAATATTCTGTCATACTTAATCTGTCAGATTGAGGTCATCGTAGAGAACATTGAATGATTATTATGAATTTTATTTACTTGCTTCTAAGCAATTGTCAATTAAATTCTAAATTTGATGTATTTATTTTTTAAGTGTCATTGACATAGGAGTTTAAATTCAAAGATTATTCAGAAAATTCTTGTTTATTCGAAGAATTCCCAAAATTTTTTCAATAAACAAATTGAAATTAATCTGTTATACAATCTTTCGGAGAAATTAAAAAAAATTCTTTTTTTTCGATATTATTTAAGAATCTAAAATTCTTCCATTAAACAAAATTCAAAGATTATTAAAAAAAATTTGAGCTTATTCTAAGCATTTCATAAATTAGTCCAATCAACAAAAGGACGCTGAAATTTCAGTATAATCTATGTTTGAAATTTTCATTAATTATTTTCCTTCAAACTACTTCTTCAAAATAGAGATTCTGGAATCTTAATTTTTTAATTTTTCGACTCATACAGTCTCTCGTAGAATTTCAAAAAAAACTTTCCTATTAACAATGTTCATTGGAAATCAAAAATTATGAAATTAATTAATGAATTGAAGTTTATTCATTAAATTGCCGAAATTCTTTGGATATATAGAAAGACACTAATCTTTTACATAATCTCCCGGAGCAATTCTAAGAAAATTTACTTTATTTTCAATATTTTTTGAAAATCAAAAATTTTTTGAATAAATGAAATTCCAAGATTATTCAAAAAATCCAATTGTATGCGAAAAATTTCAAAAATTTTTTAATACACAGGAAGTCACTGAAAAATAAATACAACCTACGGTAAAAATTTTCACAATTTCTCCTTCAAAATATTTTCAAAATAGAGTTTTTGAATTCTCAAACTTTTGTTTTCCAACCCATCCAATCTCTCCGAGCAATTTAAAAAAAACTTCCTGTATTTTTTGAAAATCCGAAATTTCATTGAATTAACTAAATCCAAAGATTATTCAAAAATTCGAGATTATTCAAAGAATTTCTGAAATTTTTTTAATGAATAAAAGGACACTGAAATTTCACTACAACGTACAGTAAAACTTTTTGAAATTCTCTTTTAAAATATTTTAAATGAGAGTTTCTGTAATCTTGAATTTTCTAATTTTCCAACTCATCTAATCTCTCGCAACAATTTAAAAAAAATTCCTTCAATTTCAATAATCTTTGGAAATCCAGCATTCAAAGACTATTCGAAAAATTCAAGTCTATCGGAAGAATTTCTAAAATTTTTTAAATAAAAAAAACTTACCTCTAATTCAATCTGTTGGAGTAATTCCAAAAAAAGTTCTCTTTTTTTTCAAAGATTTTAAAGATTATTCAAAAAATTTAGGTTTATGCCAAGATTTTCTGAAATTCTCTGAATCAATTAAAAAACACTTATTTCTAATCTATTTTTTCGGAGGAATTCCAAAAAAAACTTCCTCTATTTTCATTATTCTTTGAAAATCAACAATTCCTCAAATAAACCGAATTCAAAGATTTTTCGAAAAATTCTAGTTTATTCAAAGCATTTCCAAAATGTTTTGAATTAACAAAAGGACACCAAAATTTCAGTACAACCTACAGTAAAACTCTTCATAAATTTTCCTTCAAATTATTTCCAAAATAGAGTTTTTGAAACCTCAAATTTTTAAATTTTCCAACTCAATCCCAAAAACACTTCCTTTATTGCCAAAATTCTTTAAACGACCAAAAAAACAATGAAATTACAGTCCAGGAAAAAACCTTCGATAATTCCTTAAACGAAGAAAAGCAGAAAAGTCAATACCGTGAAGAGAAACGATTGCAATAAATAGTGCACTCGAATGAAGAGAACAGCGAACTTCTTTTGATGATTTGCACGTTGCTCCATAAATGGCACGACCTGCGAGATAGAATTTTCACGAATTTTCTGCCACTGACGTGTCCTAGATTGCGTACCTCTACAAATATTTAAGTTTGAGATGCTGGAAATTAAAGCGCAGTTGAACATTCGCCGATGAATGACTGGTTTCCTGTTTGAAACGTTTCTTTGACTGTCTTGATTAAAGATGTGATGAAAATTTCACTGCAATTCCTCTTTGAATCGCAATTGTTGGACAATTAAACGAATTCCAGAGATTATTATTACATTTTTCTTCACGTAAGTGATATTATTAAAATTAAAGAATCATCATTTTATTGTTGGGTAAAAACTGAACGTAACAAGGTACAACAAATCTCGTTACAAGAATAAAAGCATAAAAAAGTCCTCCATATTGTACTATGCTACATGAAATGGCTTTTTATGGATTTATTCTCTATTCTAGTACTTTTTTTGTACGATAAAGCCGTCTTTGACAATAAATTCGAGCACACTCAGCGATATGACCGTGGTAAATAAAGTGTGAATCGATAGGGCTTTGATATCGCGTCGTGAAATTGTAACGACTTTTCGAGTATCACGTGAAGTGGGGGAAATTCTACGAAATACGTTTCATTCAGGCAGAATTTTCGCATGGAACAGTTGTTGATTGAGATTGTCGAGTTGGGAATTCCATAATGAATAGGGCGATGGAAAAAAAAATGGATTGAGTTCAGCAATGTTCAATAAATTGTACGATGTCCACAAAGTAATAAAAAAATTAAATTCTACCAATTTTGGGGAATATTATATGTTTGTGAATAAGATATTTAGAATAGTATAAGCAATAAAAAAACATGGTAAATGTAAAATTAAATGTAAAATTTTTTTATTAATGTAAAGAAAGAAAAAAAGAAAAAAAAATTACAAATTGTAGTTTAAGATATTTGTCGTAATTTTTAACAATTAACGAAATTTTCAAAAAATTTCAGAACTTAGAAATTTTAATTGAATTTTTACAAATAGGTAAAATTGTTGTGCAAGGATAATTATTTAATTTCAAAAAATTTTATAATGATATGAAAATGAAGTACCAAAAAATAAAACGCAAATATCAATCAATAATTAATTTCTAGTTTAATCAAACCTTCCAAGTGTTCAACAAATAACATTTCGTGCAGTTACGGAATATTCTAGATAATTTTTGAAATTTAAAAAATTTTGGACCGTATCCGTATGATAAGCTATTTTTAGATTTCCACAAATGTAGTATATTACACGGTTTTAGTGATTTTTCGAAACTTTAAAATTTTTCACTATCTACAAAATTTATTAACATCATTTGAATTTCAACAAATTATCTAAATTTCGAAGAATTTACGACAATTTGAAGAATTATCTTAATGCTTCTTAATTTTTGTTATATTTCGACACTAATAATCGTAATGAATTTCTTAAAATTTATGTAACTTATGATAATTTTTCGTAATTTTTCAAAAATTCCAAGGTTTTGAAATTTTCCCTTACAAAGAACAAATATACACTTTTCCAGAAATAAAAAAAAAACATGTGAAATGGAAAACTTCACGGAAATTTTTTTAATTTATGTTAAAAAATGTAGGTAAGCAAAAAAACTTACAAATTGTAGTTCCAGAATATTGTCGACATTTTTAACAATTTACAAAATTTTTGAGAGTTGTTTGAAACTCCAAATTTTAATTGAATTTCTACAAATATATAACATTTTTGTAAAAGGATAATTTTTTGATTTCAAAAAAAATTATAATGATATGAAAATTAAGTTCATACCGAAAAATACCACGCACAAATAAATCCATTAATCATTTCTAGTATAACTGAAATAATAAAATTTTTAATAAATTACGATTCTCAAAGTTATATTATATTCTAAATGATTTTTAAAATTCTAAAAATTTTTGATCGTATTCATATGATGATATATTTTTTGATTTTCAAAAATGTAGTTTATTACACGGTTGTTGTTATTTTTCAGAATTAAAAAACTTTTGACGATGTAGAAATTTATGAACATTATCTGAATTTCAACAAATTATTCGAATTATATGGAATTTACCATAATCTTAAGAACTATCCCAATGATTTTTCATTGTTTTTATATTTTCACAATAATTAAACAAGTCATGTAAATTTGTCTAACTAACAATAATTTTTCTTACTTTTTCAATACTTCCAAGGTTTATAAATTTTTTTATAAAATTGAAAAAAAAATACACTTTTGCGAAAAATATGATAACGATCACAATATAAAAAATTTATATTGTCTACTTACAAAATTATCAGCTATTTAAAAAATTTTCACAGTTTTTCAATTTTTTCAAAACTGAAATTTCGAACATAATACAAATTATTCAAAAATTGAAGTTTGACAATATTAAGAAAATTTTTAATTAAATTAGATGGACAGAAAAATCTTTGGACATTGTGGTCTACCAAAACGATAGCAATTACAAAAAGGAAATACATGAAGCAGAAAAAAAATTTCCAACTCTTTTTCCTAATTGTATTTTCTTGAAAATTGCCCCTTTTATCCATAACCTTTCAAAAAAATGATATCTGAACCTAAAATTTTTTTATAAAACAGAGTTTCTAACACTTCTCATCAAATCCACACGGAAAGAAATATTTGATTCCAGCAACCAAATCATTTAGTAGAATATAAACCAAACAAATTTTTAGGTATAAGAACCAAAGTTTTCATTATCAACATTTTATATTGGTAGTCATAATAAAAACTTTGGTTCCTATAACCAAAACTTTTGTTGTCATACACTAAAAATAATCTCAATTATTCTTCCATACTCGTGTATGAAAGTTTTGCCATGTTATATGGAAATTATCCCACATTGTATAGGAATTTCAAAAAATACAAAAAATTTCTTTTGTAAGTATGTACCTTTCCTTATACTTTTCCGAAAAGTTTTATACATGAATGAGAAAAATTCTATAAATGTAAAAAAATCATAACACAAAGTATGGAAAATTCACAATTCATGTATTGGAAAAAAACTTCCCATAATGTATGTTAAGTTTTTTTACAGTATACCTAAAAATTCGGTTAGTCCATATTTTACTAAACGAATGGTTACTGAAACCAAACATTTCTTCGGTGGAAATTCCTCCAAAACGCCCTTCGTGACCGCAAATCTAAAAAGCGCCTTCTACAAAAAGAAGGCCGGGTTCGATAAACTCGGCATCCAGATGAATCGACTGCCACCAGAACAGCACAAATTACCTTACCACAACTCACAAAAAAATTGTCACTACCAACTTCCAAAAACCCAGAAATTCCAGAAAATCAACCCCCCCCCCCCAAAAAAACCAATTCCTTTACTTTTGTTTCATAGGGGGATGATTTTGCGTGCGCGGATTCTAATGTAGTTTCAATGTTTCGCGTTTGAGTGTAGCTTCAAATAAAAGCGCAAGCGCGGACTTGGCGAGATTCTGCGCGCCCCAGGTTCAGAGAGGTCACGGTAGGTTAGTCGTGCCGGGAAATTGCGAGGGTGCGAACGGACCTAGTGCGCGGTTCCGCGAGTTTCCGTCGGCCCCGCGACGATGTGTGACAAAACGAGAAATGGATAAGTGATGGTTTTCGGAAAATCGGGGATGGGCAGGTCCCCGGATCGGGCCCTTTTTTGGGGGGCCCTCCTGCTCTGTCTGGTACACGTCCCAAGGCGGGTTCACGCGAAGAACGAGGATTGTAAGTTCGACCGCGACGCCTCCCCAGTTGTGTGTTGCGATTCGGCGTTTTTTGTGTCGTGTTGGATACGTGGTGCTTTTATAGGTTTTTTTTAGTGGGGGCCTGGAGGAGAAACCATTATTGATCAGCGTTTGCAAGGAAATGTTCTCATGTATTCTCTCGATTTTAATTTGTAGAATTTCACCAATTGAAAAAGAGAACAGTGAGCCACTAAATATTAGTGAAAAATCAGTGATTGAAATAGTGATTGTAGCTTACTAATGGAATTAGTGAGTTACGACTAAAGAAATGAGTGAAATAATACTTTCAAACTTTAGTAGAAATCCGCTAGTGTAATTAGTTGACTGATTTTTTTTTTTTTTGAATTGAGAGAAATGGTTTGGTTACAGCGATAATTGATTTAGTAAAATATGGAGTCATCGAAGTTTTGGGTCCTACAACCAAAACTTTGGTTATGGCAACTATAGACTTTGTTATAGCAACTAATGCTCAATTTTCATGAATGTAACTTGAATAATTTGGTTATCACACCTAAAGTTTTGGTTGTAGTACACGAAATTTTGGTGGCTCTACAATTTTCAAAAATTTCGGAATTTCGAGAATAATAGAAACTATTCGATACTTCTCAAATATTATGAATTTGTATCTTATTTAGGAAAATTTATGAAAATTTCTAACACTTATTAAGTTTTTTAGATTTGTATTGTAAAAATTAAACACAGTCATGCTGATTTCGTAAAAATGTTACAACAAATGGAATCCTGAAGTTTAATGACATTTTTCTGCAATACTACCTACATAATATTGAATTTTTTTCGAGATATTGAAAATCTATGAATTTTTAATGGTATCTAATGTACAATAATTCGTATAATGTAAAATGTAAGACGAATTTTTACTTCACAAATTTAGAAATGATTAACTTTGTCCATTCATGTTTTTTAACATATTTTTATAATTATCGAGTTTTTTAGTTTTTTCCAAATAATAACAACATTTTCATCAACATTTCATAAAAATGTAAGAGTACTATTCAAAATCATTAGAAAAAAATGTATTCATACACCCCGTAAATTTTCCTTGTTTAAAAACATAATGATTTCTGAAATTGTACTCGAACCATTGTTTCATTCCTAAAACTTAAAGTTCAAGTAAAATTAATCTATAAGCAAAACTTGATGAAATTTTTTTTGAGAAGATAATTAATGGTGCAATTCTCGAATTTTGAAAAATCATAAAAAATGTATTTTTATGTGTTTTCTAAGATTACTTTATAATTATTGAATAATTCAACCGTGACATTTCTCAAATTATTGACCTATATCAAAACTTTCTAGATTTTTCAATTTTTTTATATTTTCAAAATTCTATACATTGTACAAACTATGAATAATTTACTGAATTTCATGAAAATGTGTACAACTTTCTCAAATTCTTAAACTCTTAAACTTTAAAAAATTTTTAAACTTACACAATCCATAAATTTCATGAACATAATCTTCAACCTCACAAATTTTTCGACTTCTTAGAAATAATCTATGATTTTCGAAACTGTCAAGGTTTTTTTTTTAATTTTTTGAAATTGGCTAGATTCTTAAGAATTCAAAATTTTGGGTACTGTAAAATCATATATGAGATTTTTGAGAAACATTAATAATTTTAGTAATTTTTTGTTACTTTTAAAATCTTTTGGATGAAAACAAATGTCATGGATATTAGAAAAAAAAAATAATAATAAGCACAATCTACATTATCTATGATTATTTTTCTACAATCTGCAAAGTTTTTGAACTGTATAGGATTCTCAGCAATCTTCAAAATTTTTGATATTTTTCAATTTTTCGACATTTTCAGAATTATTGGAATAATGAAGCTTTTGAAATATTATGAAAGTTTGTCCCATTCATTAAAATGTTTCGAAGTTATTGAAACTTTTTAAGTTTCCTAGATTTTTATTCAAAAATTAAAAAAAATACACTTTCATGCTAATTACGGAGGAATAAAACAATAAATTCGATTAAAAAAGTTTATAAGATTTTTCTGTAATGCTACACAACTTTTCATTTTTTTCAAATAATTCAATATCTATGAATTTTTAATGTTGTTATGTACAAAAATTTATACAATGTCAAATATAAGTCGACTTTATCACTACTTCACAAATTTCACATTAAATCCCTTCTACACTAAAATTTTTCATCATAAAGTCATAATTATAAAGTTCTCAATTTTTATTTAAAGATAATAAAATGGTTTATCATTATTATTTATTATATATTATTATACTTTCTCGGTTAACAAATAAAGATTTATAACATTTCACAAAAATCAAGACAAATAATACATCAAAAAAGAGTTTCATCTGCACCATTTCCAGTTTTATTAAATCTCGGAGTACGTAATGCTATTCGTACGTAGCACTATTTCAAAGTCACGAACAAAGTCTGCAGCATGAAATCATCATACATGAAGAGCGATGCCTCTAGAGAAAACACGGCATTAGATGAATTATACAACAATTTCTGTTGATTCAATACTACAATGTGCTGTCTCTTCTCAACGAAACTCTATCTTTTCTCCAGAAATAAGATATTTTCTGTTTCAACGAGTTTCAGAAAGCAGTTAAAGAAAAGAAATACGTTTGTACATGAAACACAAAATAAACGTATAACATAATGCTCTATTGGATTTTCTCTTTCACAGAACAAATCGTCAAAATCTTCGTGATTTCTTTTCCTTCCAATCATCAATTTTTCACTCGTGACAGGAAATTACAATTTCCAATAAAATCAATTCTTAATAACTAAATGATTGGGAAAAAATATTATATTAAATCGTTAATCGCCCTTTCCGGATTTTTCGTAAAACTGTGTAATCGTTGTAATGCAATTCGCACTGTCAGATCAAGTTTCTGCAACACAATAAACTTGATTTTTCCCTTGCTGGTCGATCAACTGAAATATGACCAGAGCAGAAAGCTCTAGGTCATATCGACACTTATCAAAAATACAAGTAATGAGCAGTTTCGTTTTATCAGATGACAAGCGCAAAACATCGCTTGAATAATCCATTTATATCAATGGTGCTCGCTGAAAACGTTAATTTTTTACAGAAAACTGTCCACGAGATGTGAAAAATTCATAAGTTAATTTGTCGGTTCCTGGAATGTATTTGAAAATGTGAAAAATAGCATGTTAAAAATTTTTGAATTAATTTCAAGATGTTTTTGGAAACGTGATTGAATTACGTATATTTTGATATATTTTGATTATAATTAAGGACATAAATGAAATTTTATATAAAATTCCATCATTATCATTGAATTTTGAACAAAATGAAATGATTAATTCATTAATTAATAATAAATAATTTTCGTGTGATGCACAATCTATGTGATACGTAATTGCGAAAAATATTAATTCATGAAAAATTTTGGATGAGTATTTTAATTCTTTATTTTAACCGAAGTATATTATTCTTTTTCCGAAATTTCAGTTAATTTATTTCTGATGAATACTCTGGAAATAATCTTAAACATTTTATCTATTAAATGAGTTCGAAAGAAAATGATTCATGAAATGACCTTTTTTTTATTTTTACAAAAATCGATAAGTCTAAGTTGCTAAGGTAAATGTCGTTTATGCAGATATAGGAATATTTAATGACAACGTAATTTTACTCCTATCACGAATCACAAATTTTTCAAATTTTTCCGAGTTCAATAAAATTCGACGACATACTTTTTCATTTATTTCAGAAAAATTTTCGAGCTTTTTTTATTCCTGTATTTTAAATTTGAAAAATTGGAAATTATTTTTTTTTTTTATGTTCACTCAGGAATGAAAACAAAATATAATTAAGTTTTTGTAATTTAAATAAGTAGGCTAATTGTAAGACTTGGAAATATTAATCTTTCGCAAATAAAAATTGGAGTATATAACTTTTTCTGAAACTGCAAATATGACTGAATAGATTATAATACCGATAGATAATTTTTGTTTTAATTCTTTTAACTTATTTTGACGTTTATAATAAATAATTATATTTCGTTAATTTCTTTATTTGAATTGCTTCAAAATCACAAATCAAACTGAATTAGAATTGGGTTCAATTATGAGTATTTACTTAAGTTCTACCTTCGACAGATATTTGGTTATATTTAATAAATATTGATGATAATAATTAACGAATTTCGTGAAAGTTCAATTGTTTGAAAAATATTCAAAATGTGACGAAATTTATAAATTTTAATGATCGTTGAAGATTTTGAATAATATTTTTAGAATAATGAATAAATTTTTACAATATTTCAATTCTTGCAGTCTCTAAAATTTTCAACATTTAAAACATTTTTACAGAATATTCGCAGTAACTAGAATTTTCTAAACAAATTTTCTTACATCTTCATTTTCAATAATATTCATATTTCATCATACTTATCAATAAATTTTTCCGACTATTTTGAGTTACAATTTCAATGTATCCCAAAATTATCCAACTTAACATGCAGTATTTTCCAACTATTTATAATTTATTGATTTCCCGAAATTCCTATCGTTTCCAAAATGTTATAAACACCAAATACATTTTTCGGCTCCAATCGATCGATTTAAAACACAATAATCCTCTTCACATTTCCTCTCAAACCCGATTCGTGCAAGAAAAGCATCGACAAAGGCAATCGCCGGAATCGATCTCTCGATTCTCGGCGTTCCTTTTTCAATCGCACGAACTGATTAGGACAATAGATGTAACTGCGCACGCGAGGGTGGCTCTTGTTAGCGAGCACACGATGAGTAACGGCGGGGTCCGAAAAGGGAGTAACGGAGAGAGACGGCGAGAGGGCGCGAGAGAAAGACAGGGCTACTCGAAGAGAGTAATATTGATCGCCGCTGGCTTACATCGGTGGCGAAAAAGAGACGAACTCGTTGGTGCGGGGCAATGAGGGGGAAAATGAAAGGGGAAAAAGGAGGGCGGTTCGAGGGATGGAGAAACTAAGGGTGGTTTCGGTGGTTAGGCAGCGTCGGGGTGCGCGATGTAGGGCCAGGCCGACACACTCGACGCTCTTCCTTCGCCGGTTCGTCATTTTATACGCGGCCTTTCTTCCCGTTTTTGGCCCTTTTTTGCGGAGAGGGCGAGTTTCTCTTTTTACAGGTTCTACAGTAGCGTATTTTGAACTTGAATTTTGTATGTGTATAGTTGTGATGAGGAGTTCATTGAGAAAATGTTTATTGAAGAATGGGAAAATGAATGAATGAACACTGGGAGAAAAATCTAGTACTTTTGACTAAAAAAATATAGGAATGGGGGTTCGAGATTGAATGCAGTAAATTTTACTGTATACAATATTGTATTATTAAAAATATTCATATTGTAGTCATGGACAAAAAAACATGTGTATGTGTATATTATTACATATGATGGAATGTTGAACGTATAGTCATGTGAGGTTATTTCTGATATCTTCTATATTGAAAACTGAACTTTTTATGTATAGTAATCATGAGGAATTCATTGAGAAAATATTTATGGAACAATGGAAAAATTAATGAACGGACATTGAGAGGAAAATATAGTAATTTTTCATGAATAATATAGAAGTGGGGGATCGATATGACATATAGTGAATTTTACTGTATACGGTAATGTACTATATTGGAAATATTTGTATTGTAGTCATTGGCAAAAAAACTTATATTTGTATATTATTACGTATGGAAAAATGTTGAAAGTATAATCATGTGAGGTTATTTTCGAAATCTTGTGTATCGAGAACTGTTATTTACTAAAGTAAAAAATAAAATATGCTAAGTATTTTTGACTGTATATTAACTCATAATTGCGATATTTGACGTTTTTCTGTACTGCATGGTTACAATAAAAATATTTTTGGCCTGATGTACTGTAATGTATGGAACATGCAAATGTTACAAATTTTTCTAGATTATAATAACTTTTATAATATTTATAGTACAAATTAGTGGGTTTTTTCTCAGTGTATCTTTTTGAATCGAGAAAATTGTGAATAACTCGAAATATTCTAGATTCTTAGATTTTATTACTTTTTTAATTTCAATACTTTCTAGAAAATTTTATATATTTTTCTATTTATATTTCATTTCATTTCTAGTTTTTTTTTTTTTTTTATTCGAAATTTCTTACAATTCGCAGAATTTATAAATAATTCCTGATTTGCTACAAAACTCTTCGTAACCTTCAATTTTTCAAAGTTTTGAAGACTCGTAGATTTTTATAAAAATCTTCAAGTTATCGACGATTTTTGTAGGAAAAAACATTTTCTGATTTTCCGAAAATTCGAAGACTTCAACACAGTTTCTGTAATATAAAAGAACTCTGAAAATGTTTAACAAATTAAGAAAATTATCGACATTTCTCGAGATTATAAAAACTGATAGGAAACTTAAAAATTATGGGCATCCTTCAAAATTTTCCATGAAATTTATTAAATTTAACTTTTTAATAATAATCATACAGATTACTTGGTTTTCTACTCAGTGAACAAACTAAATTTACAAAAATAATTATAACAAAATGAAATAAAAAAAAATTTTTTGTACTTCGAAAAGTTGAATTAGAGATTATTATGGTATATTATTATTTTGTACTAAGTTATATTAGTTTTCCCAAACATTTTATAAAAGAAAAATATATTGAAACTATGAAAATTACTGAAAGAGAAAATATTGATACTTTTGAAACTATTTAAAATATGGGCATGAATGTTATCTGAACTATTGAAACTATGGAAAACTATAGAAACAAATTTTATCAACGCTTTGAAAACTATTGAAATAATTCAATAGTTTCCTAACAGTTTTCAATATTTTTTTTTCATAAGGGTAACTATCAGTGTAAGTGTCCAATAACCGAACACTGGCCAGTCTCTCGTACCTTCACCTTAAATTAGAGATACCCCGACAGTTTGAAAGGAAAACGTTTCACTGGAAAATAGTACCAAAGTTCTCCTCCGAATCCGGAAGCTGAATAGACACGAGCTGTGAAAAACTCGGACGCAGTAGACTGGGGTTAATCGCGGGACCGGGACGGGCGGCCATTATCTCTTGCGAGGCACGAATCAATCTGCCGGCAATCGATTGGATAATTCGTCTCGGGGCTTTCCAACTTTTAGATACGTCGAGGGGAAATTTCGCTGTTTGAGCGAAACTTGATAAGGATTTTGTCATTAATTATTATATTTATATATATTTCTTCACTAGTGTGGAAAAGTTTTTTATTCAACGCCGAGTGGAAAAGACCACTTTTCCACGTTGATCATAAAAATACTTTTGCATTGAAACAAAAACACGAACAAATATACTCAAAAAATAAAACGAAAAATTTAATCAGAGCGCAATCTAATAACAATCAAACCCACGCAATTACAAGTTCGGGGAAAATTGATGCGAGCTCTTTCTGGCTCACTTGGATATTCCGCGGAGTACACACCGTAATTACAAGTTGCGCGCACCGTTTCCATTTGTTACAGGGATCGTGTTTGCATAATTGCTCGTTGCGAACTCGCCCCGTATCAATAACTCGGCTCCTGCGACTCTAGAGCACCCGCGAGAACGTTAACTTGGCGGCGTAGCGTAGATCCCAAATTTTTTCATCCTTTTTTTTCGAAGGCTTGAGTTTCCTGGTGATCGCGTTATCGCGTCCGCGAGAACTCCGGAAGACGCCTCGAGGTGCGACCGGGTAAAAAAGGGAAGGGGAAAGAGGTCGCATGGGGTGAACTTGTTTCGTTTCAGCGCGCTGGATCGATAGTGCGTACGGAAAAGGGTATGCGACGTGTTTCTTTTGGGCCTACGAGGAATTTGGAGGATTTTTTAATATACATATAGCAAAATTTATGTGTTGATATAATTATACGTACAATTAGGATTACATAAGCTGCACGAAAAAAAGGATTTGCTGTGTCAACAAAAAGATGTGCTGTTTCAACACAACTTGACATAACGAATTTTCTCTTGCAGAAGTAGCTTATATTTTTTCGACCTACCAATGACATTAACATTTGAATTAAAGATAAATTAATAATGGCTTTTAAAATTTCATACTTTTTTACAACTTCTAATACTTTTATTTCTTCTCCTAAACTTTCCCTCCCTAAAATGAAAAATCGCAAATGTTGTACTGATCCATCGAAAACGCTCAGTGATACCAAAATGAAAAAATTCTTTTTTTTCCCTTTTACTCAAGGTTCAAGTCATTTTATACACATTTTTTCCAATTTTTCATGATTTTGAAATTCCAGTCATCTGCATATTTCGTAATTATATAACACTGCATCGTGAAACCTGATTTTCAAGTCTCTAATCAAGAATATTTCAAGCTCCAAGCTTGCACTAATTTTTCATCCACTTGTTCTCGCCTCTCTGAAAGTACGATTTTCAATAAAGCCAGAGAATTTATTAAATTAACTGCAAAGAAAATCTCTAGATAAAGTCAGGTCTCCCTCGGGTATTTCAAGTGATCAAAGTCACATCCCTTTAATGAGTTACGATCACGGCCAGCCATTATTACAACGGGTCGTTATCACAAGAAGTCATTATAACAAAAGATTCTTGGCAGTGAGAAAAGGGTCGCAAACACAATTGAATATCCCTTTAATTAAGCTCCAGAAACATGACAAAAGCCAAATGAATTTCGCCCATGTCTCAGTTTTCCTAAAAACCCCTTTTAATGCGAAAACTAACCACGTTTACCGGTGCATTAGAGGTCTCACAATATTACGTAACTTCAAAGAGTCTGCGTTTGCGTCTCGAATAATTTGAGTTGCGCCCGAGGGTAGTAATTTTTCTTTCAAGAAACTCTCCGTTAAATGCATTTTTCGGCTTTTATACTTTTCTGGGAATATTCGTTTTCCATTTTAAACGAGGGGCTTGAAAGTGCGATCGAGCATACACGAACGCGAAAGCTTTTTTATTGATAAACGTTATGTATATACGATAATCGGGGATTTTGTTTGCTTTGACTTTGTCCGTGTCGTATTGTTTTTGAATCAGATGGTTCTGGTTGGTTTTGTTCGCAGGGCACGTTCTGGATTAATCATTTTTTTATAAGCAATCAGTGGAGGAATGAATCGATATTAGTTTTCTCTCAAGTCCTGAAAAACGGAGGTTTCAGTTCGGTGATTTATGAGTCAATTAGTTTTGTGAGATTTTGTTTTGAGTACGAATTACTGATTGTGTGCAAAAAGTGAGGATTTTTGAAATGAACGTTTGGAAAATATGTAAAAAAATTGTAAATAATTTACGTTATTTCGAATATTCTACCAAATTTTGTTATTCAATTATAAGTTTCAAACATTTTTTCCACTCAAGGAACTTTGTGGATTATTAAAATTTGAAAAACCTTAAAAAGTCTGCCATTCTGAGAATTTACTAAATTTTGTAAAATTTAAATACTAAACAAATCGTCAAAATAAAAGAAATGTCACTGATGAAATAATTTAGAAAAATTGTCAAACATTTAAAAAATTCGGATATCGCAAGAATTTCAACATTGTGAAAATTTATAAATTTTTCGGGATATTATTCAGAAACTGCAGTGATTACTAAAATTCAGATATTTCATGACATTTGGAAATTTTGGAAACGACAGAACTTTCGAAAAATTAATAAATTATCAAAAGTTGGAAAATACTCTGAGTTGGAAAATTTTGAGATGTATAGAAATTATAAGCGTTTTGAAATTTGCAACTCAAAATAATTGACAAAATTTATTGATAAGTACAGTCAAATTCAGAAATTATTAATAGTATGGATGTTTCAGCAATTTAAGGAATTTTATTTAGAAAATTTCATTTACTTCGAAAATTCTATGAAAATTTTGAAAATAATTATATATTTCAGGGACGGCAAGAATTTCGATATTGTAATAATTTATTTTTTTTTTTTTTTTGTTATTCAAAATCTTTAATGATTGATAATATGAAGAAATTCGGTCACATTTGGAGTGTTTTACAAAAACTAAAACATTCACGAAATTCATCAATTATCAATTGTTAAAAAAATTCTCGAAGTTAGGAAATTTGAAGATTAATGAAAATTATCGTTCTGAAAATTCGCAACAAAAAAATAGTAGACAAAATTTATCAATAACTCTATGAATATTTTATAAATGATTAAAATGTTCGATATTTTCGATATGTTCGATATTTTTAGCATTTTTTTTTTTTTTTTTGAAAATTTCAGTTATTCTGAATATTCCGTCAAAATTTAAAAAATTTAGCAAATTTTTGGGTTGCAAGAATTTAAATATTGTAAAAATTTATTAATTTTTAAAAATCATATTGAAAATCTTCAATGATTACTGAAATTCAGAGATTTTCGAAATTCAAAATTCAAATTTCAGAAAAATTCTAACGTTTCTTACTAAAAGATTGAATTTCGAGGAAAGGTTTATTAAACAAAGTTTACTATACCAACTTTTATATTGAGAAAGTTACTTATAAATATATACATATATTAACTGTAAATACTTCGTAAAAAAAAAGATTTTTTTTAAATAATGAAAAAGTCGGTGTGTCATGGAAATTCTTGTTTAATTTCGTCGAATTTTCATGAAGTCATGAAAGTATTGACTGAATTTCCTGAAATTTCACTGTATTTTTGAATTTTCCTAGTATTAAATGAAGGATGGAAAAAAGGAAAAAAATGCAATACATATAAATGTATAAAAAAATGAATTTTCTGTATATTAATTTTTTTATATTAATAAAATAACCTGAATATCGCAATAATAAGTTGATTTATAGTTTAAAATACTTAACATTTTGTAATTTTTACTTTATATTGTAAATAACCGTCCTCAATATACAACACAGAGAGAAATTTTTTGTTACAGCAACCATTGATTCAGTGAAATATGAGCCCACCAAATTTTTGAGTAGTACAAGCAAAACTTAAGGTATGCTAATTAAATAGTCGGTTATTGAAACATAAGTATCAGTCATAAAAATTGAGCATTAGTTGCTACAACACAAGTTTTGGTTGAATTAACCAAAGTTTTGGTGGGTCCATATTTTACTAAATCAATGGTTGTTATAACTAAACCATTTTTCTCCGTAAAGATATTAGAAATTGCCTTTCATGATCATATTTTCTACATTCTATCACAAATATTACTATACTTTACGCCATTTACTACAATACGAATATTTTGAATAATACAACACTGTATAAAGTGAAACATACTATATTCCATCTCGATCCAACATTCCTATATTTTTTTGTAAAAAGTACTAGATTTTTCTCTCAGTGTAGTGTTTTTAATTTCTTCGGGTTTTCTTTTGTTTTACAGTTCAAATGGCCAACATTTGCAAGAATCACTTTTTGCGAGATCTTTATCGAAAGATCGAGGGTGCCGTCATAACGTCTCAAAACGAGAGGACGCTCGATTGCGCCATCACGTTCCAGACGCACAGTATCCTTCAGCGCTTTATGCTTCGCTTCGATCGCCTCCAGCTCGATTGCAGCGACCACCTTTACATCTTCGATGGAGCGCACGCTGTTGGAAATTACAAGGTGAATGACATTTCGATACGAAACCACGGAATTTTATGTATTTTCATGCCCACACACAAAATACTATAAACAATAGTAAAATAGACATTGAAAAACCCAAAATTCCTTCAAAAATTTATATTTCCAAAAATTAACCGAGAATTGAATTTTTTTTTCTTAACACTGATATTCCTATAGACTCAGACTCTGAAACCGTTCTTGCGCCATAAAAAAATCTTTCCGAGCCCACCTTCGAAAGCCGTAAAAATTCGTTTTTACGCCTGAGAAAATGTTGCCAGAGCAATGAGCGAGAGCATCGACGAAAAGCTCGCGCGAGCTTGAAAGACCCCGAGAGAAGTATAAACGCGAAATGGCCACATGAGATCGTAACGCTGAATTTTAATGTCCTCGGGGTATTATGAATTCCGCCCGGGTTGCCGGGGCGAGGGGAGTGGGGAGGGTGTGATCTCAGAAAGGGAAGTCTAGGGGAGGTTCGCTCTGGAAAGTAGTCGGGTTTACCCGGGTCGTAACTTGCGCCATTAATCAGGATACGTCGTCTTCGGGCCAGGAAGATACCCAAGAACGTCCGCGAAACTTTTTCGCGTTTTCCAACCGTGGATGAGTCACTTTAATTGGAAAATTCCTCGATTCCATCGGTTGATCGAGCATTCTTTAAGGTTTCCAAGCCGAAGTTTCAGCTTGAATTTCAAATTATTTTGCAGTCAGTATATGTAATTTGCAGGTGAAAATATTGAAAATGTGTTTTTTGTATTTCACTGTAATTTCATCTTCAAACCGTGTTCTCTAATTTTGTAATATATTTAATGTACACCTTAATAAATGTGGTGGCGTTATGTCAAAACGAGTTTGAGTTTAACGTTTACGACTTTTTTTTACAACTTTATTAATTTATAATTTATTATTTTCAGTTATTTGAATCTATACCCATAACTTCTTTTTATGTATTTATTTCTCAGTTAAATTGGATAAAAAATTTTCATTTGCAAATTTATGAATAAGGAACACTGAATCAAAATTATAAGAAAACAAATCATCATTTTTCAATCGAATTTATAAGAATACAGTTGATCGAATTTTGTGTAACAAGATTAGCAAAATTTTAGAAATTCCTTTATCTAAAATATCAGAATCCCAGATTTTACTGACCTTGAAATTCCATTGAGAATTTTTTATTAGAAAAAAATATTTACATTGAAAATTCGAAACGATTGATTTTCAAATAGTCGATAGTACTAGAGGGAATTTTTAAAGAAATTTTATTTCAATAATATAATTAATTTCTATATTAAAACGAAGTTACTGAAATATTCTAATTTTTGTTCAGAATTGCAATAATAATCACAACAATTTTTTAATTCATAATTTATTTTTTTCAATTAGTCGAATGTATACAAATAACTCCTATTCATGTTCTTTATTTTTCAGTTTCTTTTTTCTTTTACCAAGCAGTAAATTGTATAAACAATTTTTATCTACAAATTTATGAATGAGAAACGCTGAATTCAAATTATGAGAAAACAAATCATCATTTCTTTAAACGAATTTATAGGAATACAGTCAATTAAATATTGTGTAACAAAATTAGCGAAATTATCAAAATTCCTGTACCTAAAATATCAGAATTCCAAATTTTCCTCATTTTGAAATTTTAAAATTTTCATTTTTTTTTTCAATTTTCAACACAACTATTAAAACATTATTTAATGATAGTCTTGTTTACTATGATTTTTTAAGATATCTCATTAAAATATTAATTTAATAATAAAATTTATTTTAATAATAAAACGAAAGTCCTGAAATTTTCCTAATTATTCAATTTATTTCGAAATTTTAATTATAATCCTAACAATTTTAATTTGTTCCAACTTATTTTCTTCAATTAGTTGAATTAATATCTATAACTTCATTTAATTATTTAATTCCCAGTTTTTACATTTCTTTTCCCATGAAGTAAATTGAATGAAAAATTTTCATTTACAAATTTATGAATAAGAAACACTGGACTCAAATGATGAGAAAATAAATCATCATTTTTTAAACTGATTCATTGAAATACAGTCAATTGAATGTTGTATTACAAAATACGCATAATTTTTAAAATTCCAGTATACAAAATATGAGAATCCCAAATTTTTCTGACCTTGAAATTTTTCATTTCCCATTATTACATAGCTGTTGCAATATTATTTAATTATTGTCTTTTTTACTTTGATTTCGTAGAAAATTCAATTCAAAAAATCGTCAGAAAAAAATGTTTACACTGAAGATTGAAGAAGAATGATTTTCAATGAATTGATAGTATTGAGTTAAATGTTTCATTGAAATATTGATCCAATAATAACATCAATTTTCATTGTAAATCTAAGGTACTAAAAATTCTTAATTTTTTAAATAATTTCAAAATTTTATCGGTACCTAATCCCAACGATTTCAACCGATTTTCTATTTCTAATCTTGTTAGCGAAGACGAATGAAGATGAAAAAAGTTGACATCAAAAAACTCTTCTCTCCATTGGAGATTGTTACTTTATTGTTGTTGTTGTGTTTTACAGAAATACAGACATGATTGATGTATTTCTACATGAATTATTATGTGTATAGACGGCTTGGGTGAAAAATTATTATTCATATAAGTGAAGAATATTTTTGTAATTTTTATCATTGAAAACTCATCTTAATGTGGTTAAACATTTTTCAATTTGGAATTAGTTATGAAGAGCAAAGTTACAGTTTTATAAAAAAATCCATCATCAATAAAGTAATATACAATGTGAAAAATTCAATGAAAAGAATAGTAACCTTTTTTACTGAAAGTATGCTAGAATTTGCTGATATCAATTTTTTTGTTTTACATAATAAATTGTGTCTTAAAGAATAACATCGTTTCAGATAACCGAATAATATTTTAGTAATTATTCTAAATAGAAAAATCTGCGATTGAATTTTTCCTAATCTTGAAATGTTTATACGAACTTCCGACTCAAGTTCTTTGCGTAGATAAAATTTCCTTGACTTTCACAGTTATTCATAAATGCCGGAAAATACGATTCAAATAACGTCACGAGTAATCATGCATAGACAACGTATTGATGATCCAGTGACATGTGGAATTTGCTTCAGTATAATCCTGGCCTATCGTATTTGTGACGCAATTAGTGACGTGAAGCTCCTGCTTAAGGGAACAAGCCAAAGCGAATTATCCTCGCCGTCTGTCGCGACAACGAAAATCGTCAGCTGCATTCACTTCTTGCGTTGTAAGACAAAACGTAACGTATGTTACGACGAGGGCTCGGAATAACTGCCCTCAGCATTTTCGTACCCGATTGCGACGTGAATCGATAACAGAGCAAAACCGGCGCCGACGAATCCGGAGGAAAAACGGCTGAGTTTCTTTCCGCTTCAACCTTGTTACAACGATTTCAAGTTATAATAAAAGTCGGGTGGAACGGTGGATGATATTGGGGAGACTTTGTGAGAAAGTCATTGCAATGAAAAGAAAAAAAAATGATGATTCTCCCTTCTTCTTTAAAAAAAAGTTATGTTACTGATTAAAAATTACTCACAAGTTTTAATATTGTCCATCCTAATGTTTCTTTCATTTATTATTTAGATTGTATACTTAATAATTAGCTATTCAAAGTTTGTCTACGTAATCGTGAGTCATGAATTACCCAGAATCTAGCTTCTGAAACAATAGACCAAAACAATAGACAGTAATAGCGAGGCAGCGCGAATATTGGAACGCAATTCGTTCTGAAAGCTAGGAACGCAAATAGCTATCGGTGCGAAATCCGGACCTTAGTATACAATTTCGCAACAATGTACAACGTGCATAAATACCTTCCTAAATATTCACAACATCAACTCAACCTACACATTATAGAAAACTTTTCAGTTGCTTTATTTCCTAAAATGAAAAAAACTTGATGTAATTTCCTCTTCCCAGAAATAACAAAAAAACGTATCATCGTGCCCTTTCTTTTCCTGTCACAATTTGGTCACGTTCTGCCAATTCCACCGCGGAAACGTGACATTCTTTATATGGTGGGACCCCAAGAAGCTCATATCCACTTGAGAGTCAATACCGAAATACCACACATGAAAGAGGTTGGGGTTGGTTGATGTAAAAGGGGGGGGGAGGGAGGAGAGGGTGCAATATTCGCGTCTTTACGTGCAAGGCTCGGATTCTGAAGGTAAAAGGCTAAGTATTTACAAGGGAATGCAATTCCGTTTTCAGGCGGACCTCACTTGCAGGAATACGGTGCAAAGTGTGGGTGCGATCTACACGCGAACCAACTTCGTGACGTTGAAATACGTTACGGATGCCTGGGGACCGGACACGAATGGCTTCCGCCTCGTCATCACCGCCGTCAAGGATCCGAGTGAGTATTTTCACGTATATATAAGCGGCCGATGGTTTTCCTGGACTTTCCCGAGGAAATCCATAAGCCCTAAAGGCGTCCAGAAACACGTGGTCTGTTGAGGTGCCGAGTGCTTTTCGTGGACGTGCAAAACTGTAATGGAGAACTGTAGAATATGAACTGATAATGATAATGATGATGGAAGCCGAAGTTCTAAACGATCTAAAATGACTACTGCTGATTTAAAATGTCCAAGATACTTCTTGAAGTGTCATATTTTTAATTCTAAGAAATTTCAATGTGCCTTATTCGGAATTCGAAGACACTTTTCAATGTCCAACACACTTTTTAAGGTGTTCTAGTAAAATTCTAAGACACTTTCATACGTCTAAGGTAGTTCTTCGAGTGATAAATGCAACATTAAGACAATCCTCGAAGTGTCTATTGTGAAATTAAAAGAGCTTTAAAAGTATCTTTTCCGGAACTCTTAGAAATTTTTGAGTGTATAAGACAATTCTTAAACTGTCTTTTTCGAAGTTCGAAGATATTCAGAAATGCCCAAGACACTTTTTGGAATGCCTTATTTGAAATTTCAAAACATTCGAAAGTGTCTTGTTCGAAATGCTAAGACACTTACAATTCTTAAAGTGTCTTATTTATAATTCTAAAACACTATTATGTTTTTTATACCGACATACGAGACACTTTTTAGTGTTCTAAACACTTTTGAAGGTTTATTCAGAAAATTTTAAGACACTTTCAAACGTTCGACACACTAATTCTTAAAGTGATTAATTACAAACTTGTAGACACTTATGAAGTGTCTTATGAATATTTAAAGACCTTCTGAAGTATCTTTTCTGGATTTCTAACACACTTTTCAGAGCCCAGGTAAAAATGAGTAGATTTTTAGATATCTACATGAGATCCACTGTAGATCTACGTAGATCTACAGTAGATCTATAAAGATGTACCCAAATCGGGCATCTCTGTAGATCTACGTAGATCTATAGAGATGTACCTAAATCGAGCATCTCTGCAGATCTACTTGAGTAAATCTACTGTAGATCTACTTGAGTAAATTTACTGTAGATCTACTTGAGTAAATCTACTGTAGATCTACTTGAGTAGATCTTAATCAACAAATAGCACTATGAAGATCTTCATAGATCTACCAGCAGAT
>JAPYZL010192087.1:0-11261 GCA_030522825.1 Platygaster orseoliae | reverse complement strand
ATCGAATCCGCGCGATTGCGCGCCATAACCTCAAAGTAAACGCGACGTAAACAACCGGACGTCAAGAACGTAAACAAGTCAAAAAGTGAAAAACAACACGAAGAAACGCATGATATGGGTTTTGAGGAAAGTGAAGGTGAATATTTACCTACATAAAATATATGCTTTGCTAATGCAGCCCGAAGTTCGGGGAAAGCCGCACTTACGGAAAATTAAAAGAAATACCAAGGCCATTGTTGCGTCAATCAGTCAGGTATTTGTCCTCCCCTCAATTACATATTCCTTGCGGTCGTTGAATACTACTTTTATTATATAAATAATACTTTTATTATGAATAAATAATACTTTTATTATGTACGACTAGTGGTCGAAGGAGAATCATTCCACTCGCGTGTTTACCGCTCTCGCTACGCTCGCGCGGCAAATTCCACGCTCGTGGAATGGGCTCCTTCTCCAACTAGTCGCACAATATACTATTAACGCACACAGTGGCGCCGGTACAGGGGGCGAGGGGGGGGGGGTGGTCAAGTGCCCCCCAAAAATTTGGGCTTTTCTTATTATTAATATATCTATATATATTTTTTACTCCCCCCCCCAAAAAAAAATTTGTTTCTGGCGCTACTGAACGCACAAACTTATCTTGCAACAAAAAAAAATTCTTACTCATCTTCAATTCCTTTAAAATTTGCCAAAATTTGGATGATGTTCATTATGATTCATTTTAAGAATTCTGAAATATTTAATCTTTTGCAAACTATAATGTGTTTTTGAGGTATTTTTCACAATTTCATGTTAAGCATTGTTTCTACTTTTGGAATATACATATGAGAAAATTTTTTGTTATTTCCATAGAAAAAATTGAAATCACTTAACTTTTTTAGACATACTTTCAGATTTTGAGAAAAATTCAAATTTTTAAAGAACTGCAAAACCATATATTTTCAATGCGAAATAACTTACGAAAACTTATCAAGATTATGTGAAACATAATTTCCGACGAACATCAGTGTGTTGCTCAAAGTTTGTGGGTTTTCTTGAACTTTTAAAATTTTGGAAAAATTTTGTGATTATTCTCAGAAATTATAACGAAAAAATTAGAAATCATTAGCTATGAATAATTTGTTTTCAAAGAGTTTTTGAAATGGGAATCAGAAAAATTATTAACGGGTTTATAGTGTATAAAAAATTTTTTCAATTGGAAAATTTATTCGAAATTATTGATTTTCTTCAACATATTAATAAATTTTAAAAACAATGTCATTTTTCGAAAGACTTACTAAGGCTAGATTTTTAAAAGTAGTATAGTTTACCAAAAGTTTTCAAGATGTTGTCAAATGAATGATTGACCATTTTTATTGGCCTTGCCAATTTAAAAAAAAGGTACGTGATGTTTTTTATTCAACTAAGCATTTTAAAAAATGATATTGTGAGTGGGAGGTTATTACAAAAATTTTTCATCTGCAGGTAATTCGAATAAATTTCAAGAAATTCGATTTACCTCAGAATAAAAATAAAAAAATATATTTATTATATATTTTATAAATCAATTGTGAATACTCTGAATATTCAGGAAACCAATAAAAAAAATTATACAACAAAATCTTTATCTAATTTGAATATTCAAATTGATTTTTTCGACGTAGAACACTTTTCAATATATTCAATAAGCCATAACCTGTTATTATACAAAGTTGTATGCAATTTCCCTCCAATGTTAAAAAGTCGTTAAAACTTACAGCACCTTGTTACTACCGTTTAATAAGCAATAATGATACGATAACGGGCTTTTCAAAGTGCGAAATTGCTTTTCGAAAATCGTTCAACAACAATGAATCGACGATTGTCACGTAACTCGCTCGTTAATCGCATTTTTAATCGCGGTTCTTGAGTTTTTCGCGTGCCAGCAACTTATAAAAAACTCAAAAAACAATTTTGTCAGCAAAACTCTTTTTTATAAAATCAAACATTTTCACAGTCTACTTCTTCTAAAATTTCAAACCAGTTTCTACAAAATTAAAAAAGGAAAAGTATGATTCTCACATAATTAGAACTTTTTTATAGAAGGAAAATTCGTAATTTAGAAAAAATTTCAAAGAAATCTGAATAGTAATTTCTTATTCTGTACTAAACATTTTACAGATTTTTGCTCGATTAACATTTTGAAAACAAAAACATACTTGAAAAGTGTTAACAAAGAATTTTTTTCAGATCCCACTGAATTTGTCGACATAACGCGATTGCTACGCCATAGAGGATGCAACCACATTCGACAGGTAGTAATATTCTCAATGCTGGCTGTAAATCATCCACGTTGAAGGTAAAGGAAATCGCGATATGACGAGAAAAAAGTTCACGTACGGCTTTTTATACGTGCCCTGAGAAAAAAAGACAAATGAAAAAAGAGATCGCCAACGGCAGAATCGATCTTCCTATAATTGGATAAAAGTCCGAAAAGTTGTTTCGTACGTTAAAGATACCTTAGAAATTTTAAAGAGTAAGAAGAATTTATAACTCAAAAAAAGTGCTCATTTATAAAAAACATAAAACTGTATGGTTTTGCTGTATTCTTTCTGTATATTCCATAGAAAAAATATTTATTTCCTTTTTTTTTACGAAATTTTTCTTTTCCAAACGTGATATCCGAAAAATCGCAGTTTTACTCGAAACGTTAAAGTACGTGAAACTCAAACGTAAGAGGCAAAACTCCTTAAATAAAAATCATATTCCGTAAAACACTGTTTCCTAGGTCGCGAAAGTTAATTGTTATCTGAGATTGGCAAGAGGTGTTGGAGCAAGCATGGGGGCAAAGAAAAAAGAGCGAAGTCGAGGAGAGATCAGAAATGGAGACCAATTAGCCCACATAACTATTTTACTGCCGCACGCATCCGCACGGGACAAGTCGCGATCTTATCGTGCCTCTCAAGCAAGGTCATTAAAGTGGACTCGGTTTTCTCACGCGCGTGTGCCCGAAAATTTCTGAGCTCACCTCAACACGCTTTGTACATTTTTTCGCTCCTGTCATTAGAGGAAACATTGCCACGTTTGAGGTTAACGTTCTGAAAAGAGACTCAGCGTTGAATTTCTTATTGCGAATTCGTGAATTTGGTGTTTCCATATAAGTGAAAATGTTGTTTGAATGGAATTTATTTTATTTAAAAATTGTTGAATTTTATGTGACAAACGAGTTTCCCAAACTCTAAAAAATAGAGTATGGTACCTTTTGTATCATACTCTGTGGGTATTCTGCACAATTGTTAGATTCTACAAAATTTCTATATCAAAAAAATTAATTTCATATTTAATGTTATTCGGAAATTTTCGAAATCCTCAATGTTAGAGAATTTTACTTTTTGCATAAGCTTTTGTAATTTTTTTTATGTTTTTACTTTTTCGCTTTCTTGGTGCAAGCATAAAAATTAGAATCGTTCTTAATATCAAGAACCGAAAATAATTAACATCGGGTTTCGTTGTTAGATTTTTCCTGATTCTTGAAAATTTTTGCGTTTTTAGAATAATTATGGTAGTAATTTCATAGTAGCTTTTTAGTTTACTAATTATAGTGGCACTAAGTGTACAATTTTTTATTGCAAATTTTTTATTTGTTAGGTATGGAATATTTAGGTTTTATTGCTGCAAATTTGTGTATTTAATGTTTTCATATATGTGAAAAAGTTTATAGCAAAATGAAATTCATTTTTTCAAATTACTACTCACATCTAGGATATTACATATTTTATAACTTTTTATATTTCTAGGTAGAATTCTGCATAACTGTCAGATTCTAGAAAATTTTAATAAGACAAGAAAATTACTTTAATATTATATTTTATTCAGAAATTTCTGAAATCCTAAATAATAGAAGATTTTTTCTTTGTTTATACTTTTTCGTTTTCTCAGTGCAAGAATAAAATTCAAAATCTTTTCGAACGTCAAGAACTACAAACTAGTATCATTAGGTTTCGCTGATAGATTTTTCTCGATTTTGTGAAAATTTCTGCAATCTTAAAACAATTATAGTAGTCTAATTGATGTTTGTGTTTTTGTTTAGGGTACCCCTCCCCCGTTTTCGATTATTAATTTTTGTGATTTTCAATGGGCTGGTAAATAATGAAAAATCAACCAATAAGGTTAGGATATATTTTTACACGTAATTGAAAACTTTAAAAGCAAGAAAAAAAAATTTGACATAGTTTTTTATGAACATTTTATGGCTATTTCTTGCGGTGTAACTCAAAAACTATAAAACCGATCGTTCTGAAAATTTGATATGTTTTTCTAAACACCAAAAGCTATAACTTAGACTATTTATAAAAAGATTGATGATAATATTCTTTTATTACAGTCTAATGTTTAACAAAAAAATACTGGGATTTTGAAAAAAAAAATTCATAGGTCCACCATTTTGTAAATTTTTGCAGGAAATAAATAATCATAGTCTATTTCCTAGCCAAACATGAACTCTTTATAATCCCGTTGGATTTTTCGGTTTCTGAAGCTCCAGTAAATTACAATCATGCTCGCCATCCAAAAAGAGGACTTCTCGTTGACAGCAAGAAATAGCCATAAAACGTTCATAAAAAACTATGTCAAATTTTTTTTCTTGCTTTTAAAGTTTTTAATTACGTGTAAACATATATCCTAACCTCATTGGTAGATTTTTCATCATTTACCAGCCCATTGAAAATCACAAAAATCAATAATCAAGAATGGGGGGGGGGTACCCTTAATTCATATACATACATACATCTATATTATAACAGAAGCATATATTTTGTTATTGTAATTTCATCACAAGTTTCAATATATTTCAATGCATGAACTTTCGAATGAGAACTTCAGTAAAAACTGAAATCCTGAAGTTGAAATGATTGTAATTTATCATTGTCCATATGACAATTATTCTGTAGGACAAAAAAAGGTCGATTTCAGTTGAATTAACGTGAAAATATACTATTTAGAAAAGTCATTTTCAAGGAATTGTCTATTCACTCTTGCCAGATGGAATTATTTCAACTAGTGCTTTTTCAATAACATAAAAAAATTAATTTCACCTTTGTCAACAAATTTTTACTATTTCTAAGTCAATATTTCCACACATGATCAAAAATTACTTTTTCAATAGTAATAATGTCAACTAATAAGTTTGCCGAAATTGACTAGTTCACAGTCAAAGTATTTACTAAATGAACAGTCAATATTGAAATTAAGAATAATACAAAAAGTAGGATTTGATTATTCACTACACTGAAAAACTGACTAAGTTGGCTCAAACAAACATTTGGTCGTTAATAGACTGACCAAATACTTGGTTCACTCAGATAAATTTTTAGTTCTAACAAACAAATTTCATTCGAACCTATAAATTTTGCTTTAGTCAAAAAAATTTACATTTCGATTATCTTGAATTTATTTGTCTGAATCAAAAATATTTTAGAGGAAAAAAAAACGTGTTTGTCTCAACAAAAAAATGTATGTGAATAACCAAATATTTCGTTGGTCAAATAACGACCAAATGTTTGTTTCAAGCAACCAAATTAATTTTTAATGTACTTTTTTCTCTTTCACCAGGTGAATAAGTCAAACCTCACCTTGAACCAGTCAAACTGGACTACTTCAAACTAAGAGACCACTTACTGATAAATCATAGAACAATCATTTAAATTTAAATCCTACATTGCTACTCATTTCCATTTGAGCCAGTAAAAGTATTTGCAAAAATTCTTACTTAATTTTCTTATTCAGACCACGCTATTTTTGCATTCCCAATACACACCACGCGAAAATTGCGTCCAATCGCGTTCGTGTCACAGCTGACCCTCGGCGGAGAGTGGGCCCTTATCGGCCCATCTCCCCGCTATTCGGGCTGGCTCGTCCTGATTAGGCCAAACTACGCGAATCCGGCGAGTAATTCGCGCCGACGCCGGATCGGGGCGCGCGATAAAGCCGCGGGACAAGTGTAGAGCTCGCGCGCACTCGCCGATACGCGGTAGCCCGTCGACTGCTATCTCGCGAGCGGATCGCCAAGATCGCGACCACCTCTTCTCGGCTATCGCGATTTGCTCTACGCGAAGTTGCGAAAAATGCCCGGGAAATGGCGGAACAATTGCCGATTTCACCGGGCATTAGCTTGGACCACGAACGTCCCGTTACGCCAGGTACTTGGGTCGGTAGGGGACATTTTTTAGTCATTACATTGTGAAAACATGTTGGAAAATTGCAGTTGAGTGTAAAGTTCATTTGTTGTTGTACAAAAAGATTGATGTTTCTTTTTGTTGACTGTTTTTGTATGAGTCGGGATTTTAGATGTAAATTTCTATGACATTTGTATGTAGGGCTTCGTAGCGCTACAACACGCTGCACGGGGTGAGTAATTTTTTTTGCGTTCAACATCATTAGTTTTGAGTTTAAAACAAAATTCCTAGAAAATCTTCGTTTTATAACATTTTTAGTAACATTTACATTATAGATGATTTGAAATTTTTTAACATTTGAAAGAAGTAAAATTTCAAAAATTAAAAACTATTATTTAAAAATATTTACAGTAATGTCTTATTTATTAATGACCGAAACATGATGAATTTATTATCGATGTAAATAATAATTTAAACTACGTGTAATTCACTTTTACTAATATTTCTGAAACTAGTAAAATTCAAATTATTTAATACAAGGAATTTCACTTCTTGTTGTGAAATTGGAGAATCGTTGAAAGTTATTTCACAATATCAAAAAAAATTACAATTTTAAAAAGTAGATTTCTAATGTCACATTTCAGAACATTATTCTGCAAGTTTTTACCTGAGTTCAAAGTTTTGTGGAATAAAACTCAAAAATTAAAAAAAAAAACGTGTCGAGTAGTTTTTAATCTGATGTAAAAAAATCGTTCTGAAAAAATCTAAATTGTCTATTGATTTGATGTAATTAAGTAAGCGATTTTACATTACTTATTATTCACTGTTTCAGATTGAAAGGGTGTTTTCCTCGATTCTAATAAGTGAAATCTTACGGACAATGAAAAATTTTTCACGATCTTGGATTTTTAGCTTATAAAATGAAAGTCGTCCATTTTATTAAATTACATATAATCACCGATGAAAAATTTGTCTCGTGAATGGGTGCCGCGAGGTTTGTGATAATTTTAATAATTTCAGATAATTATCGGAACTTTTTTTCACTAATTCATAGATTGTTCATAATCAATGATTAATAAACTTATTATCAAATCGAATAATCATTTGAAATAAGTGTAACCGATTTCTAAAAAAATTCAATTTCAATTGCCAGAACGACAGAAACTTATTTTATTCATGAATTTCATTTTGTGCGGTTACATTGTAGAATCGTTGAAAATTTTTTTACCATTAGAAAACAAATAACATTCTTAGAAAGTAGATGAAATATGCTTTATTTTACAATATTACTTGGCAAACTTTTACGCGAGTTCTTTAATTTAAAATGAAAATCTCCAAAAATGAAGTTATCGTTATACATTATTTCTTAAATAAAATCAAAAATAAAGAGAAAAAATGTATCTAATGTTTTTTTATCTAATGATGAATACAAAAATTTAATTCAATAAAATTTGAATTATTAACTTACTTAATGTAATCAAATATGCAATTTTACATAAGTTAATATTCACTGTTTCAGATTCAAAAGGTGTTTTCCTCGATTCTAATCAATAAAATCTCACTGAAAATGAAAAATCTCTCACGATCTAGGATTTTGAGCTCACAAAATGAAAGCCTTCCATCTTATGAAATTATATATAATCACGGATGAAAAATTTGTCTAGTGAATGGGTGCCGCAGGGTTTCTATGGGGCTGCAGATGGTAGGCAGGCGCGTCATCCGTCAACTGTCAGTCTGTCCGGCCAATCCTGAACACCGCTATGTATGAAATGTGAGCCAAGGGCGGAGTGAAAAAATACCGCGCACCTTTCTAGAATTTATGTATATATACGTATCCTTCAATTTATCGGACATTGCGCAAGGATCAGGTCTTGGGGCTCGATATCGTTCACGCTGGAAGACAAATCGACGGAATTCTCCAGCCGCTTGGCTAATCCTGCAAAGACCTGATTTCAACCGTGGCAACAGAATGTGTGTTTTCAAATTATATCCTTAATTTGCAACCGAAACGCCGTCATTGATGAAATGAAAATTTACATTGAAAAACCGATTCGGTTGGCTCAAACCAACGTTTGGTCGTTATTTAACCAACCAAACCTTCGTTTTATTTAAATTGAATCTTATCTCAGACAAACAAATTGAAGTAACAGAAGCGTACATTTTTTTGACTAAAACTAAATTTGCAAAATCTAATCAAATTTGTTTGTCTGAACTAAAAATTTCTTTACGTGGACTAAGTCGGTTTTTCAGTGTATAAAATCCATTAAAATAGTAAGAATCTATCGAACCTAGAATAATCTCCTAAAAAGATCTCTTTTATTCATGTTTTTTCTCTTTTTTCGTTGCCCTTGACCGCAAACATCGCGTTTCGCGTTAAACGGAACCGAGAAAAACCCGGTTGACGTTGAGTCCTGCAATTTGCATAAAGCACGGAACGTTCCCGAGACCTCTTTTGCGAGACTTGTCAGGACCTTCTTTCGCTCGCGGAACGTAAAGGTTGAACGCAACGGGCGCCTCTCGCATACCGGGATCCCCATCGCCGCGCGCTAAAGATCACAAAGTTATTCCACAAAACTTGGAAAAGAAAATAATCATGGTTCGCGTACCAACACGATAAGGAACCGGCGACATTGGCGACCTCGAACCGCGAAATGCCATTAACTTATTTCTGGGCGTTCGGATGAGGAAAGGAATCACATATATGTACTGCGAGAAATTAGCCACATATGTTGTTACTACTTTACTTGTACGATGATAAGGAAATTCTCGGAGAAATTATTGCGAATTCTGGAACGGTTGCTTTATCAAGCAGAACTTTCGGAGGACTTTCGAATATTTCGAACACGCTCTGTAGAAGATTAAATGAATTTGTATTGAGAAAATTATATCGATCACATCTATCGAAATTCGATATTGAATTATATATAACGTTTTGGATGGCGACTGGAATTCATCTTCAAAAAATTTTGTATATGAACAAGGTTTGACGTAATTATTTATAAACGATGATTAGTTTTCTAGTTTATTCCAGATGGTTATAATTGCTTTGCAAAGAATTTATTTATGGTTAATCGTCAGCTACTACAAAGAACAAAGTTTTTGACAAAATAATTTATTTTATGGAAATTTTTTGTTTCTTATAAGGTACAATAGTTCAAAAGCGTATTAGAATAATTAGCATAGAACTATAAACCTTATATTTTCAAAAACGTTTTATTAACAATCAGGTTAAAAAATTTTTACATACCGAGCTATTTCAGTTTTTTAAAGAATGGCACTATACAAAAATTAATTATATTTTCATTGTTATGTGTAAAGTAATTTATTGAGAGCCAAGAACAATAGTAAAAAATTTAGTTTCGATGAAAAAAGTGTACAAGAAATTGAAAAACATGCACATGAAAATTTAAAAAGAAATTGATAACTTTCTATTTCCTTACTAAAAAATTTGAATGAACATAGGATAAATAATCTTTAAGAAATATTCATGTTATCCGTGATGAAACTAAAAATTTAAAGAAACTATCATATGCTTTTATTAACAAACCATTCTTTAAAATAATTAAATTAAAAATCATTCTTTTTCTTTCTATAGAGTTAAAAAAATTGTTAAAAATTAAAGAACAAAATAAGCTTCAAATGCGAACATTTTTGAATATATAGAGTAGAACGGGGCGAGGCAGCTATGGGGCGAGGCAGCCATTTGTTTTTAAAATTCACGGAGTTTGTTAAAATCGAAAATTTTTTATAATGAAATGTAGATTGGGCCGACCCGCTTTTTTTGCCAAAATTTCAGTTTCCTAGGTGACGCAGTTTCTTAGAAACAGCTTTTTTAGTAAAAAGCCGCTCTACGATATAGAATTTTCGTGCTTTATTTTTCATTATCTTTCGAGTTTGGATTATACAATAAAAAGTCTGTACAGTGTTTTTTGAAGTAAAAATTGTACTGAACACGATGATACAATCAGTTTTTCAATATTTTCAATATTTTGGCTTTTGCGGAATTCTTTCGGAAAATAGTACACGTGGGGCGAGGCAGCCACTAAAAACGCGGGGCGAGGTAGCCGCTGTGAAAACCTTATAAAATTTTTATAAAAAAAACTTTTTTTATAAACTGACTTTATAAAAACGATATAAAAAAATTTTTTTATGAAATTCTATTTTTTTACAAAATAGAATTTTTTAATTTTTATACAAATTTTTTTTTCTCTTTGGTGTAAATTACTTTTTTATAAAAATATCAAATGTTATGAAAAAAATGAGGCTCGAAAATTTTTTTATAAAAAATGTACAACTTTTTATAAAACTGTATCTCATTTTTAGAAACAAAACTTTTTTTATAAATTGACCTTATAAAAACTTTATGAAAGTAGTTTTTTGTAAAATTCTATTTTTTGCAGAAATTTTTATATAAATATTTTTTCTAAATTTTACGAAAATTACTTTTTTATAAAAAACTTTTCTATAAAAAAAAAACATAGGAGGCTCGAAAATTTGTTTATTGAAAATTGTGAGAAAAATGTGATTTTCAGATTTTTCAAATTTTTTCCAGCTTTTGACTTTGTTTTTTACTTTTGTGTATAATTTCTAACTAAATGAACAATAAAAGCATCATAATATTTCATTAATTTACTAATTTTCTGTTGCGAAATGACTGCTGAAAAAAGTGGCTGCCTCGCCTCACGTTTTTCCAATTCATCGGAAATGCAGCGTCTCCGAAAAATGGTTGCAAAAGTTGTAATTTTCAAGCTATGTCGAATTTTATTTAATGCATTTTGTATCCCAAGAACTCAGCTTTCAAATGGTGCACTGAGAAAAACGTTTATTTTGAACAAATATGCTGCCGAATTTGGCACTTTTCAGAAAAATATGTTAACATTTAAGAAATTTTCTGTCCACAAACTATTGTAGTAGTTCGTTTAGATAATACCTAATTTCGATTGAAATAATTCATTGATTTCTTCGAAATCTTGAATATTTTGCAGTAAAACACTGATTATTTCGATGAAATTATTGGAATAGTGACTTATAATTCACCTATTTATTTTACTCAAATCTCCACACTTCGTGTGAAACAACAATTTTTTTCCCTGAAACATTAATTTGTTAATAGTTAAGAAATGTGTGGGT
>JAPYZL010192057.1:0-29465 GCA_030522825.1 Platygaster orseoliae | reverse complement strand
ATTCTACACACCTTACACTGTTGGCACGTGCTGACTCGAACACGCGAGAAACTTCGAGATTGTTCTAGAAGCTTCTACTTCTACTCGCAGTCAAGTGGCGCCTTAACAACGTTTGAGAGGGGGGTAGGAGAGGGAGAAACTAAATAATCCATTTACAAGTGCACCATTTTCAATTCAAGCTGCACCGGTAGAAAGCTGTAGATATGCACGAATTAAATGCAGTACGTATTGGCGTGAATATTGCATGAAAATGCAGGCAAGTCATTGAATGCTCTCGAGATCCGAATAAAATGATGTATCTATGTATGCAATAGAATAGTTTTCAAATGGACCGCATAGGATTGTCCTGAAATGGACTCAAACGTTTTACTATCTGGGGCCGTAAAACGACGGTTTGATATCCTCATTTATCGAACGCTCGAATAAATAAACGATCGATACCACTTTTACACCTATCGTTCAAACCAACATGAAATGGCCCAATTTACTAATGGTACTTCAAAACCGTCACAGCTAGCAAATTTAGTCAGATATCGGTTTTTCCGTTCTAAATGTCTCATAAGATCGTTTCTACCTAATATCGTGAATTGAACATGATCCCTCAGACAATTTCCATGCTATTATTATGCTATTATTACAAAATTCACCAACTTTGATTTTCCGAAAAATGACAGCACAAGCGTCATTTGTTGGGTTGAAAATTGTTGATAAATAACCAAATCAAAAAAATAAAGAAATTCAAATCTTTCTTGAGGTATAATTATGAATTTTTTTTTAAGATTGATGTACAATTAATAAGTATATATATTTCAATAAAAATATGTTCTTGCCAATTACCTCAATTACTTGAAAACCTCATGAATAAATTTAAGTAGAAAGTCGAGCGCTGAACTTAATCCTGCATTGATGACGCAAAAATGCTCATTCATGATTCACGATTCATTAAAGATGCATCGGCATGAAGCTGTGTTTCTTTCTTAATCTCTGGCTTAAATTTTTAATTAAATTACTTTATTTTAACCTTAGGTCAGACAAAATCCCAACATTAGGAATGTGCAAAGATTTGTGAATAATTGATAGATGTTATTGTCGCAAACATGAATGACCGACAAGTATGTCAATCATTTGCTATCAAAAGTATTATTATTTTATAGCTTTTTTAAATATTTTTTCACCCTGCAATACAGGGTGCCCCGGAATCGACGTGCAATATTTTGACCAATTTTTTTTAGGATTTTTCTGAGACGAAAAGTCCTCTTCCACTTTTCTCAAAACTCAAAATTGGCCGATATATTCGAGTTTGAAATGTAACCAATAAACACGCTTTTCCGTATTATTCTGAGTCGAAAAGTCCTTTGCCACTTTTCATACAACTCAAAATCAAGAAAGATATTTGAGTTAGAAGTTTCAACCAATCAGATTTCTCAGATCTCAAACTCGAATATCTTTTTTCATTTTGAGTTTTCCGAATTGGCCGAATATCTCGGCCGATTTTGAGTTTTGTGAAAAGTGGAAAAGGACTTTTCGTCTCAGAAAAATCTGAAAAAAAATTGGTTAAAATATTGCACGTCGATTCTGGGACACCCTGTATATGCAGTAGGTACGATATAATGATCCTACGAACCAAAAAGAATAAACTCATTAAAAAAAGTTATAACAGAAGATGCTAGGAGCAAAGGCAAATTCTTTCGCGAACTTAAGATGGAATTGATGATTAATTAGTGTAAAAATAAAAAAAATTGATTAATATAAGTAATAAATCGTAAGAGCAACATAAAAAATGCAATAAAATAAATAAAATGAAATAATTGATGAAAATAAAAAACATAAATCATAAAAATAAGTAAAAATGAGAAAAAATGTACTTGGAGGACATTGAAAAAAGTTTCATGTAAGTTCTGAAAGTTAACGAAATTCAGAGTTTCGTTAATTAAGAATTAACTTCGCTAATTCTGAAATAAAAATAATTTTGCCTCCAGAAGAATTTTTTTTTAAGACAGAGGAAATACAACTTTTTTAATCGTTTAAACCTAATGAACAATAAAGAAAAATTTTATGTTTGTTATAAATTTAATAATCCGAACATATTATTATAAAATAGTTTCAAATCATAGCTTCAAGAGAATTTTCAACAGAATTCTAATTAACTATGTTTGGCTAGAAAAACGAAGGAGATAAAGTTGTATTGAATTGTCTCAACCCAATAAATAATAATGAAAAATTTTCTATTTATCATAAATATGATCATGAAATAAAACTTCCAAAAAATTACTTGTCTTCAAAATTTTCTTTTCTAGAATGAACCTTTAACTGTTAACAGAAAATAAATAATAATTATTGAGCTACTTTTGGCGAAATGGTGGCATTTTTTATTAATAAAGCTTAAAATTACTTAAGAATTGCCACTATGAGTTTAAAAAATCATAATTCCCAAACAACGAATTTTGGCTGATAGAGGCTACTACATATTTTTGTTTATATAGATATTACTATTAAAGAGAAAAATACGATGGAAAAAAACTGATGCAATTCAAAATTTTTTAAGTCAAAAATTTTTTGATTTTTTTTTTAAATCACGATATAAAAAATTTTTTTTAAAAAAATATGTTTCATATTTTTTTCTTTAAGAGGGACGTTTTACATAAAAACAAAGTTATTGCATTAAAAAAAAATTAACATGCCCCAATAGCGCAAAATCAAGTATTTAGTCAAATTTTCAAAAATTCCCCACGACGAAAGAACTTAAAATCAAACACAAAGAAAAAATTCGTATCTCATCGATTTCGATGTAAAAACTTAAAAAAAATTTCATGCAAAAAAAAGATATGACCCTAAGTGCCTGGGTGATTTCATTTCAAAAGACCCTTTTATAACATTGAATAAAGAGGAACGGAGCAGAGTAATGTTTTTATATTCACTATTCGAAATTTATCAGACCATCGCCATTATCCCGGATTCAGAGGGACGCCTTTTTTCCAGGTGATCGTCGGCAAGGACGTGAAATGGCCAAACGGCATTACCCTCGATCTGATCGGTAGGCGCGTTTATTGGGTCGACGCTAAACTAAACATCATCGGCTCGTGCAACTACGACGGCACCAGTCGTCGCACGGTCCTGTACTCGTTGGACGTTCTGCGCCATCCCTTCAGCATCACGACTTTCGAGGATTACGTGTACTGGACGGATTGGGACAAAGAGGCCATTTTCAAAGCGAACAAGTTCACGGGATCGGAAGTCGAGGCCCTGACTTCCCTGAAATCCGTGCAGCATCCAATGGTCGTGCACGTTTATCACCCGTACAGGCAACCCGACGGCATTAATCACTGCCAGGCAGTGAATGGACATTGCAGTCATTTGTGCTTGCCGGCGCCGAGGATCAATTCCAACTCGCCGCTTTTGAGCTGCGCTTGTCCCGACGGGCTCAAGCTTTTGCCGGATAGCCTCATGTGCGTCGAAAACGGTGAGTCATCCTTTTTCTTCGTTATTCCGGCTTTTGCGCGATACTTTTCATTACCGTTTTTTTTTTTTGCAGACTTGGGGGGGGGGGGATATAGTGATTTTTATGGAACAGAGGGGGAGAGGTTTGGGGGTTGAAGGCCATTCTGAAATTTGAGTAGAAATAATGAATGTTTTATGTGAAAATATAGAATGATGATTATAATAAGTTTCTTATTAATTGAGACAGGTGCGTAGGCAGAAAAATATTCGGGAGGGGTTTTTTGAAAAATATGCCTGGATAGTATTTTCATGAGAATCTATAATAGTATGGAAAATTTTTAGAACACTTTGATTCCTTGAGCATCGAATTTCAGAGAGTTATATGGAGATTCATAATGTTAGGAAGCACTTTGGGTTTGATGAATAATGAGGAGATATGAAAAAGACAATATTTTAGCCACTGTGACTTGAAAATCACAAAAATCAGGTTCCATTATATTGAAAAGTATGTGTAGAATGTTGGACCGTGGGATGCAAAATTTATATAACTTAAAAACTCTGATATTTGTAAAATTGAAAAATTGGAAAATGCTAGAAGAAAAATATTTTTGATTATTTCGGGAATTTCTAAAATTTTCTCATTTTATGCTTTTTATATAATTTTATCGTATTTTCTGGTATTTTTATAGATTTCTAAGAATTCACTTAACAGATTTCTAAAATTCGATGCTAAAGTATTGAAATTTAAAACGATTTTGAGTTTTCAGTATTTTTCTAGATTTTTAATTTATTTGTTAATTGCTATATAGATTTCTAGACTTGGATGCTTTAGAATTCTAATGTTAATGGATTTTTAGTAAAATTGAAAAATTGAAATGTTGAAAAATGCTAAAAGAAACATATATTTAATTGCTTCAGGAATTTCTAATATTTTCGTATTCCATACATTTCATATAATTTTGTCGTATTTTCTGGTATTTTAATAGATTTCTCAGAATTCACTTTACTGATTTCTAAAATTCGATGCTAAAGTATTGAAATTTACAATGATTTTGAGTTTTGAGTATTTTTCTAGATTTATAATTTATTTGTAGATTGCTATACAGATTTCTAGACTTGGATGGCTTAGAATTCTAACGTCAATGGATTTCCAGTAAAATTGAAAAATTTTTAAATGCCAAAAGAAACATAGTTTCAATCATTTTCAGGAATTTCTAAAATTTTCGTATTTTATGCTTTTCATAGAATTTTGTCGTATGTTCTGGTATTTTTTAGATTCCTAGGAATTCACTTCCCAGATTTCTGAAATTGGATGCTAAAGTATTAAAATTTACTACGATTTTGAGTTTTCAGTTTTTTTTAGATTACAAATTTATTTGTAGATTGTTACATAGAATTCTAGACTTGGGTGCTTTAAATGTCAATGAATTCCTAGTAAAATCAAAAAGTAGAAAAATTTAAAAATGCCAAAAGAAACATATTTTCAATTATTTCAGCAATTTCTGAAATTTTCGTATTTTATGCTTTTCATATATTTTCTAGTATTTTTATAGATTTCTAAGAATTGACTCTATAGATTTATAAAATTTGAAGCTAAAATATTGAAATTTAAACGATTTTGAGTTTTGAGTATTTTTCTAGATTTATAATTTATTTGCAGGTTGCTATATAGATTTCTAGACTTGGATGCTTTAGAATTCTAATGTCAATGGATTCCCAGTAAAATCGAAAAGTAGAAAAATTGAAAAATGCCAAAAGAAACATATTTTCAGTTATTGCAGGAATTTCTTAAATTGTCGTATTTTATGCTTTTTATAGAATTTTGTCGTATTTTCTAGTATTTTTATAGATTTCAAAGAATTCACTTTAAAGATTTTTTAAATCCGATGCTAAAATGTTAAAATTTACAACCATTTTGAGTTTTTAGTATTTTTGTAGATTTATAATTTATTTGTAGATTGCTGTATGGATTTCTAGACTGGGATGCTTTAGAATTCTAATTTCAATGGATTTCTAGTATTTCTAAAGATGTCTGGGAAAATGAGATCTACGTAATTTTCGAATATTTTGTAAATTTTTTGTATTTTCGTACTTTTTAAAGCGTTTAGAAGATTTCGTAATGTTTTATAGTATTCTTATACATTTCTAGTATTTCTACAGATTTTTTTACACGTTTTTTTTATGATCTAGAATTTCAAACTTTATAGATCGTACGTATTTGTTCAGATTTGTCAGAAAACAGCTGAAAGTTTCTTAGATTTTCAACATTTTCGTAAATTCTGGATGTTTTTTTATTAATCACTGGATCAAAGAATTTCTCAAATATTTTTTTCATTAATTAATAAATATTATTATATTGATTATTATATTACATAGATTATTTTTTTTTTCAGAATTTTTTATTACACTATTTAAAAAATATTAACGAATTTCTATCAATTGATAAAAATCTTATTTCTAAGACGAGTTTCAAAAAGTCACTCAAAATTCAAAATTTCGTATTGCATTTATTTGGTTCTTTAGGAAAAATAACTTTAAATACCTTTTCTATTGAAATGAATGTGGTAGCTGTGGTTTAATAATTTTCCATTTATTAATATTTGATAAAAAAATAATTGATTCCATTGTTTTCCTTTTATAAAATTTCAGCGTAAAAGCATTTTCGCCTACATCTGTTAATCACATGTATTGATTTTCGTTTTTGTTTTTAAATAAAGCTTCGTTTATTTACTCGCTCATTTGAGTTTTCATTACTTTCTTTATTAATGTAATTGTGATTGACTTTCTTAATGTTGTTGGTAACTACATTTGTTGGAGAACTCTGACAGTTAGAATTTCATTACAAATGTTCATTCTGTCTCCAGCAACTTTTCTGGTACAGAAATATTTTCCTGATGTAAATCAAAAAAGATTTCCTTAAGTATAAATTTGTATTTGATGTTTTTATTTATGATACATATTGTGTTTCTCGTATTTTTTGGTGTTCATGATATTTTAATAAATTTTTTAGTTATTTTGTAAATCGCTAATTCTAGATTTTTATCCTCTAGAATTTAAATTCTGATCAATTTCTTTCAATCTTAAAAAGTTGAACTTCACCATTTAAAAGTAGAAGATATTTAAATGTCTAAAGAAGTGAGTATTTTTGCTGCATTTGTTCAATATATCTATTACGACAGAGAAAGATAATAATTTTTATAGAGATACTATTTTTTAGTAAGCATCGATCTCTGTAAAAATTCTAAACATCCTCCAAACTGTATTTTCAGCCATTTGTTTAAATAAAAAAATCATTCCAACTCCCCAAGTCTGCAAAATTCCAAAAAATGTACACCAAACGAATCCCTCCATTAGCTTATCGTCATGTGCACTGAATGATCGTAATCCAGAAACTCGTCATTTTGTATAAGATCGAAAAACGGTTTTGCATGACATTACATTTTCCCTCTCTCAATGGCATTCCTACAATCGAAACAGGAACAATCGCATGTACCCCATAGTAGTAATTCCCTTCCCAGTTTCAATAACACTAAATAGCTTCATTCTCATTTTTTTTTTTTTTTTTTTTCATTCGCAAATACAATCCCCCACGTTCGCTTTGTCTCGCGATAACACGTAGCACGATAAAATTTCGGAAACCATCGGCTTTGAATTTCATCCGGTTTCATTTATTCCCTGATTCATCTCGATGCCGGTCTCCGATATTTTTCATTTTTCGATGCAATGCAAACACATTCATTGAGTGTAAACGAAATGCATCAAACTCCCAACAATTTTCTATAGACACGCATCGAAGCGAACAGCTTCGTTAAAAACTTCCGTGTAATTCTGCCGTTGTTGACGTTCCAACCGCACGAGAATACGTTTTATTTTGTTTGACGCTTTTTTGTTCCAATATTCGTAACTCTTATTTGCATCAATGTTGCATGTGAAATGGGACATTGCAGTGACCACGACAGTGGCGCCGACGACGCAAGAGGTAACAAAGCCCTTCAAGAAGCTCGAGCCCTTGGACGTAGCCTCGACTTCCAGTAAGTAAACGGCCTAATTACATTTTGTACTTGGATTGAATTTCGTAGCTGCACTGATTGCGCTGTACGCCATTGCGCCGAGGCATGCTCTTGCATCAAACGAGTTTTACGTGCGGAACGACCGCGATTCATAACGAGAATCATTTCCATTTTGGGGGAGTAAGCTCGTTTGCTGGTGTCGTTTGCTTTGCCGGGGTGTCCAACGGCGTGGAAAAATTTGTTATCCGTCCCCCCGACCCAGTTTCGGCTTCAATATACGGTCAATCGAGTCGGCATTGTCAGATTGGCCAGATGTTAGGTCGGCGTGGACCACCTGCATTTGTTACTTACAATAACTAGTCATCGTAAATGGCCAATTAATGGACCTTTGTTGGGTCAAACTGGCGCGTGGGCAGAGGAGGGTTTTTGGGGTTCGACCCCTCTCGATATTCGAATTGAGGGAGTCTTCTACCTTGTAACTTCGCTGTTGATACTGTTTTCTGAGAATGGATTGTAGGGAATCCAATAATGCAATTTAGGTGCGGCTTATTGCATTCAATTAATTTATTTATATACTTTCAACAGATATTTTACTGAAATTTTCATGTCTCTAATTTAATTGTGATTTTAATTTAAAATATTCCTTACGAAAAATGTATACCAAAACAGATGACACGATTTGGCTCATGAAAGTTGTCTGAAACAAAAAAAAAAAACAAAGTGATTCAGTTTTTTTATGACTTTGGCTGTAGTTTAATACAAAAAATTTGCGAAATTTGAAAATTTTTACGAAAGAGTGAACAAAGAAAAAAAGTCACTAGGTAGGAGATCCCCTAAAATGTATTATTACTTCAAGTAAAAATAAGAAAAGGTTATGTTCTTCGATAAAAATACAATTTTGAAAAATATTGCATAAAAATGACAATAATACATGATAAAGTAAGTGAAAAGAGTCGAAAATGTTTCATAATTTTCATGATTTGTTGATCTTTTGGAGCCAAAAAAAAAACGCATTTTGTTTTTTGTTTTCAAGCTTTCGACCTTTTTTTGACTCCTCGTCAGGAAACTACATTAACATCAAAGTAATTTTCTAATTAATATTCAAATCCATTATTATCTTACAATAAATTTACTACTTATATAATATCTTTATGATGTATTTATATTTTTTTATGTAAAATGAAGCCGGTTTTTGTTATAATTATCATAAAACTTTTGATAATAACAATAAGTGACATCGTCGATTCTTTTTATATTCACCGTAGCTCTTACATTGGCGCGTAGATGGAAAATAAAATAGTTTGAAAAAGAATTAACGATGTCACTTAACATATTTTTATTAATAAAACTTTTATAATAAAATAAACCAATCTCATTTTACATAAGAAAAATAGAAATGCTTCATAAGGATATTACGTAAGTAGTGAAATTTATTGTGAGATATTTATGGGTTTGCATATTAATTAGAAAATTATTTTAATGTAAATGTAGTTTCCTGATGAGGGTCCAATAAAAAGCGGAAAGTTTGGAAACAAGAAACAAAAATAGTTTTTTTTTGGCTGCGTAGGATAGAAAAATCATGAAAATTATAAAGAATAAAAATAGAGCCTTGTCCAATAAATATAAAATATGAACTTTCTGAAATGTAAAAAACATGAATAATGGTTTCATTTTAATTGTCGAAGTTGAATGATACTCAGAATTTTGAAATTTATTAACTGAAAAATTACAAAACTTTCTTATTACATAAAATTTTAATTAGAAACGTTTCGAAAATTGAGGAAATTGTTGAAACCCAGTGCTTAACAAAGAAAAAGTAGAATCTACTAAAATGCTGAAAATACAAAAAATTTTTGAACCTTTGAGCATCGGATATCTATAGAAACTTTTAAAAATACCAGAAAATCTTTCAAATCATACAAACTCTGAAAAAGTACTATAAGTAATGAAATACTATAAAAGAACTATTATCTATAAAATTTGAACAAATAGCTATGGGATATAAAATTTTGAATTTTAAAACTAATAATTGATAAAAATATGAGAAAATGATACAAAATCTTTTTATTACTAAAAAAATTCTAAAATACAAGAGATCTAGACATAAAATACTCGAAATTTCCGCCAGAAATCTATAAAACTCCTAGAAATCGATCAAAATTTGAATTCTATAGCATAGAATTTTAAAAAGCTGTACAAAAATATGATAAATTTGAAAAAAAAAACTAATAAAATACGAGAAATACTCGAAATCTTTTTATACATAAAAAAGATGTAGAAATAATTTTCTGCAAAATTTGTAAAACTTTAAATCCTATAAAAAAAGTTTCTTCAAATCTACATAAAATCCATCGAAATACCAGAAATTTCTGTAAATTGTATAAAAACTAATGAAATACGGAAAAAAAATTAATACGCACAGAAAAATTGATTCAATTAGGAGACGAAAAAGTTGATGTTATGGAAATTTTCGTTTGCTTCTACAAAATAATTCCAATAGCGCCAAAATTGCCACTGAAAAATTCGATCATCCTCACTGAAAAAAAAAGTTAGAAATAGCGGAACTGAAAATATCCGTTGTTATGAGTAAAGTCTTGATTGGCCGTAATATAAAGTTTATTCCCTCAACAGTGCCAACTTTTTTTTCAGTTGAAGCGACTGAAAATTCAATCAGCACAACTGGAATTCCCAATGATGCCTATTCCAATTAAAATTCAGTTGGATAAAATAAAACTGAAAATTTTTTTCTCAAAATCAATATACCTATAAAAAAATATTATATGAAATACTAATAAGTTGCATAAATGTGAAGAAATATGAAAAATACGTAAAATGAAAACGAAATAAAATTAAAAGAAAATAAAATAAAACGACATAATAACCACGAAAATTAAAAAAACCTCAAAATTCGATAGTTAAAAATCAAATATGATAAAATCCCAAACGAAATGCACATTTGTTAAACAATACCCCCCCCCCCCGAAAATTTTTCCTGCCTTCTGAAAGAAATACAAAAAATTCCACAACAAACAATTTCGATCCAAGAAAATTAAATCGAAAATTAATCCGCCAGACACCCTGGACATTTGATAAGAAAACAAAATCACGATTTCACGGTCGTTTCTGGTTACACTCGCACGTGCATGAAAAAAAGGCAATGGCGCGCGATGTTGGAAGCCGATTGGAAAAATTCGAATGATAGGAATTGAGGGAATTTTTTTTCCATGAACACCCAGGTCCGGCGAATCCGTTCGACGTCAGCAGCGTCGATGCAGTGGGCGAAGCCACCGCCGATCCCGGATTAGTAGCGGCAATAGTCATAGGTGTGGTTTCCGCGGGGCTATTGCTATTGGCGATGGTCGCGTTCATGTGCTACAGGCACTACTTGCACCGTAACGTAACGAGTATGAACTTCGACAATCCCGTGTACAGGAAAACCACAGAAGATCAATTTAGCCTAGAGAAAAACCGGTTTCCTCTTCCCACAAGTATTGGAGAAGAGGTAATTCACAGACATTTGTCCCACCAGCCACCAAAAGTCAAAGGAACTTTCACAAAAAGTTGCCAAATTTCTTGCTCTCTAAATCTGAATCAGTCAGATTGACAAGTAAATTTGACAGAACTTTACTAAATGCCAATGTCTACAATACCAATATTTTGAATAATACAATACTGTACATAGTAAAATTTACTATATTTCACCTCGATCTCCCATTGCCATATTTTTTAGTAAAAAGTACTCGATTTTTCTCTCAGTGTAGCAGCAAAACATCCTCACATTTCACGAAGGTTCCTCTGACTCAACAAGATCAACGGCTATAAGTTAATTGTTGGAAAATGATGGGCAAAATTGTTGTTTACAGGCACATGAACCGCTTACTAGTCCTGGTACGAACGACTATGTTTAGGATAAACCCGCTCAACGGGAAATAGGTGAAATAGGGCTCAGCAGGCTGAGATGGAAAAGGCGGAGAGTCACGTTCGAGAGTCTGCTGCCTGCCAACCAATAAGCTGTGATTATGTTTATTTTTTATACGTATCAACTACGTACGTTGTCGTTTTCTCGACATTGCAATACGAATTTTTTATTTTCGAGCATGAAAGGAGAAGCCTAATCAGACTTGCATTTGCGAATAATGAACATTACGCTGAAAAACTATTTAGAAGCATCCGAAATCACATCAACCTTTAACCTTGGCTCTAATAGAATAGAAATCAAATAGACCCAATCAACTTTACTAGATTTTGGGCCATGATTGGGCACTCATGTTCACACTATGTGACTGGTCATTGTAAATGCTCATGGCAATAAAACGTCAATTTTTGTAGAAAATTCGTGAATGACGATGCAGCAACAAAATCGAAGTCAACAGAAGGAAATGTATGAATTCAACATGATTTATTCTCATTTTCAAAATAGTTTTTGAACCTATCGCGTTGATTTTGAACGATGAAATTAAGGATCTTTGATTCCACTTTTAACGAACTCTTCAAAAAATTGAAGATCGTTCAAAAGTGACGTTTTTTTACGATGGGTGGTCGATTTATTGTGATTAACCAAGGCCACAAGTTTTGCCTCCGATTGAACAATTATTTTTATATTTACATGTTTTATCATGTTTTTCTTGATGACGATCGCACATTTCTTCGTACGATAAGTGATATTGCCCTTGGTTGTTTGAATAGTAAAGTTGAAAAATTATACAATTATTTTCATTCCTCCAATTTTTGATTTTTATCTGTACGAAATATACATGCAACAAATTTTCTTCTGTTGCATGAAATTGAGAATAATTAAACTCATTGAAATCGCTATTATTTAAAACTCTTCTTGATGAGACAAAAAAAAACAATCTATCTTCAGATCACGTTTTCCTTTGAAAAATGCATTCATAGAGGAAAAGTCGGAACTCGATATTATATGAAAACTATTCAATATTATATGATAATATATGAATTGAATTATATAAAAACTTGTGGGATGTACTTCGGTCGTGAGGTTTTTGCTAAAAAACCTGTCGATATTTATTGAAGATAATATTGATAAAATCCGGAATTTAACCAAAGCAATGATTTTATGTCAATTTTTCATATCAACAAATTGCGCATATTTCAACAACAAAAAAGGGCAAAATACATTCATTTTCAAGCAGTTTTTATCAATTTATTTATTATTATATTTTCATTATTTTTCAACATCATTGAAAATAACTAAAGATTTTTTTTTGACACTCAATGTCAATAAATTTACACTTCAAAAAATTTATTGATAAACGATGAAGATTTAAGATTTGGTGAAACCAAAATTTTTCGCTACTTGAGGATAAAATGAACTCTTTGTCAAAAATACTTTTAAAACGAAAAAAAAACAGGTTTTCCGAACGCTTTTACGTTTGAAAAATTCATTTATAGAAAACAACGCGAAAACTGTCGATAACAAAACTTGAAGACTTTACTTTTCCCGAGCGTCCAAAGGTTAATATCACTGCGAAAACTTCCTATCTTGTCAACCGAAACGTCATATTCGAGCAAAACTGGTAAAATGAATTTTCCGTGCATGTTGGAATTGCGAGCTGCCGTCGATATTCATTTACTTCCAGGAAGAATATATGCCAGATACTCAAGTTTTTAGTTTGACCATGAAATACTTTTATTATTATTAGTTTCGACCGTCAAACTTTGTATAAATTTTAATAAAGTTCGAAGTTTCAAAGTAAGATGTAGATTACGAATTCTTTAATAATATTGAAACAATCGTAAATATAAATTTCAAAATTCAAAAGTTCTAAACTTTGAAATTTTTTAAATTAATAAAAGAAAAAGGTGGTATAAATTTATTAAGTTTTACAGAATAATTCTTGTGCTGTCAAATTCGATGTTTTTGAGTAGTTCAATAAAAATTTTTTTACTAACCCTGTCTCTTATTTGTTTAACTTTCTTCTATGTGAAACTTCACAAATTAAAATTTTTTACTTTATGCTGCAATTTTTCGTCCTCATAAATTTCAATTTCTTTTTTTTTTTATTTTTCTATAGAAAAATTTTGTTTTTATATATCAATTTTCCTTTAAAATTGCAGCTATTTATTAGATCAAATACACATTTTTTAATTTTTGGAATTTTTCTCATTCCGAAAATTCGTAAAAATAACATTTTAATGCAATTCGTGTCTTGACTTCTAGTGATGTTTCCATATTTTTCATGACTTTTTTTTACTTTCTTTTTTTTTACTTTCAAAATTGAAAACATCTCGAATTACTATATGTTCTAAACTTCGAAATCGACAAAAAAAAACTATTTGAGTTTTTCATCCTACACTAAATGTTCATATAGACATTAAAATCAAAAAAGCTTTGAATTTCCAAATATTGTCCACAAAATATGTATCGCTTGAAATTTGCCTAATAGTAAATAAGTTAACTACATAATTTTTCGGCCTTGATCATAAAAATGTACATTTCAAACTTTTTCAACTTTGCGTTTTAGTCATAAAATAACCTAGCTCTTGAACTACAAATATTTTATCATCTTTATCTGATCGCTGAATACCAATGAGCTTATTCACTAAATTTTGACAAAATTTTCTGTTTCATGAATTTTAAGTGTTTCTGTAACATTGCACGATAAGATCGAAATTTCATGAAGAAGTCATATCGAGAATAAAGTGTTCAAGAAAAATTTTATCACATTTTGAATCAAAGAAAAACACCCAATACAAATATTCCGTGCATGTCCGGTTTTCTCCTTTTATGAAATCAGGGGCTGGGAATCAAGACGATAGTTTCAATGAATTTCTCAGTACTTGATATTTAGTACACTCTATATTTTTTTGCAATAAATCTTTGAATCACAAAAATCGTGCACAAAACCCATTAAATTGATTGGCTGATGAAAATTAAAACGTTTTTGTAAAACTATGGAAAATTTTGACAAAAAACCTGAACGTAGTAACAAGTTTTGATTTCCAGTCCCTCAATGACGAATCTCGCACGAGCAGTGCTTAGAGCACGTCCAAAAATATGTAATATTTAATGTAATGTAGCGTCTGCTCGTGTTTCACCGAAGAAGAAAGAATGGCCCGTAACAGGGCAACTATTCCGCGTAAGTAAAAAAATACACGTTACATGAATTATCGTAATTATAACGTCCTAGATTACGGAAATAGGTGTAATAAGAGCAGCTCAATGACTCTAATAAGCGCGCACGTTTGTCCACGTTAATCGTGTAATCTCAATGGAATGCGATTTTTTCAAAGTCGAAAGCCACGGCGTTATTTTTGGAGGAACGCTTGTTAACACTCAACTACCTGAAAAATCGCTGTATAGCTTTAACGATATTTTTCGTAAAATACGTATATGGAAAATAAGCGTACGTCATGATTTGGTAAGAATATTGATATTTTTTGAGGAAAACCGTTAGTTTGTTTGAACTGAAAAACGTCAGGGCCGGATTTATCGAAGAGGCAAAAATTGAAGGGCGGTGAATTTTTAAGGAAATTTTCGAAATTTGTTTTAGCTGCATGAAACTAAAATTTAGCAGAGTTGTCAATATTTCAATAACTGATGAGAAGATTTTCTGCTAATTTCGTTGGTATATGTAGCAACATTATAAATTAGCTCCATGATAACAAGTTTAAGAGTATAATAAGTAAATCTCCTGATTGAGAATTGTAATTGTTAATTTAAATTTCATATAACATTATTAGATACTCTTTCACGCTCCACGCGATAATTAACTTACATTAACGAACTCTACAGAAATTCGAAATTTTCATATTTAGGTCAATAATATACGAAAACGGTCAACATTTTTCAAATTTTAACCGTATATTCGGAATCACTGAAATTTTCACTTTTGAAATTAGTAAAATTAGTGAAATTATTGAATCTTCTTTATTTTTATAATTTCTAGATTTTGATACACTTATTAATAAATTTTTTGTTTCAAATCTTCAGAACGCCAAACATTTCATTAATCCTGAAACTTTCCGAATTAAAAACATTTAAAAAACATTTTGTAAAATATTTTAAATGTAACGAAATTTATGAATTTTAGTAATCATTGAAAATATAAATAATATTTCTAAAAATTAGTAAATTATTATGATATTGAAATACTTGCGATCTCCAAAATTTTAAACATTTATTAAATTTTGACAGAATGTTCGGAATAACTGAAGTTTTCGAAGTGAAATTATTGAACCATCTTTATTTTCATAATTTTCAAATTTTATTACACTTATTACAAAAACTTTAGTTTTAAATTTTCAGTACGTTTGAAAATCTATTATTCTCAAAATTTTCCGATTCCGAGCATTCTCAAACTATTGATAATTTATGAATTTTGCAAAATGTTCTAAATGTGACGAAATTTTTGAATTTTAATAATTATGAAGAATATGAATAATATTTTTAAAAATGAATAAATTTTAATGATATTGAAATACTTGCGATCTCCAAAATTTTAGACATTTTTCAAATTTTGACGAAATGTTCGGAACATCGGAATAACTGAAATTTTCAAAGTAAATTTGCTAGAATTGTCAAAATATTTTTATTTTCTTAATTTATAATTTTTAATATACTTATCAATAAATTTTGTCGACTATGTTTTGTTCCACATTTTCAAAATGCTTGAAATTTCCATAAATCTTACAATTTTCCAAACCCGAGCATTTTTCAACTATTTACAATTTATGAACTTTGCGAAAGTACTACTCTTTTGCAAAATATTTTAAATGTGACGAAATTTCTGAATTTTAGTAATCAGTAAAAATTATGAATAATATTTATAAAAATCAATAGATGAGTGAAACTTTAAAATTCTGGGAAAACCCGAAATTTTTAAATGTCTGACAAATTTTCTAATTTTTCTTGTCAATTTCATTTCTATACTTTGAAAAATTGCTCAAATATTTTCATTTCTCAAAATTCAGTGAATTTTAAGAATGTATCTTCTTCAAAATTTCAAAATTACAACTATTCACAGGGTTCCTAGAGTGGAAAAAATTTATGAAATTATGATGGAATAACCAAATCTGTCAAAATGTTCCAAATAACGTAAATTTTGAAAGTACTCAGTTGTACAAAACTTCTGAATTTTCCTAATTTTAACATATTCAAGATTTTTCTACTTTTTTCCTCTTTTGTCATTTCTGTAATTCATATGGAAGACTTAAAATTCATATAATACTCCAATTCATTAAATTTTTTTCTTCGAAGAAAATGGGTGTGAGGGGGAAGGATGGAGGGGCGGAAATTTTCGAAACTGCTTAGGGGCGCCAAATTCTTGAATCCGGCCCTGGAAAACGTCGAAAATCGGTCTTGCGGGAACGGCCATTGAATGAGAGGATTATGAGCACCAATTTTCAGGCGAAAATTAATGAAGCTTGAGTCGGAAAAACTTTACTCGTTTCATCCTTTTTTTCGGAAAGTTTGAGGAGAACTGAAAAAAGTGGAAAATGACAAGAATTTGTAATAAATTCTTTCCATAACTCTAGTTTTTCCTAATGAGAACCACATTGAATCTCGAAAGCTTGAAAAGTAATTTAATTTAAACACCGAAAGAATCAAAATCTTAGCATATAAATATATAGATCCAAATAAAATTATCTTTCAATGTCACAATCCATCAATTTCAAATAATTCAAAAATGTAAACAATGGAATTGAATGTTGCTTATAGAACCACAATTACGATAAAAGCTTTTGTTCTGTAATTTTTTAACGATGAGTGTTCATAATCCTCTTTCATGATCAAACGCGAGCAATTGATCGACAGCCCGGAAAAATGAAACATTTTGGCGACAAGAATATAATGTCCGAATAATATGATTTTGCTGAAAATGTAATTGAAAGAAATTACTGTTGGTGTGTGCTGTTGAGAGAGGGTGGCTCCACAGTGATTGAAAGATTCCATGTTTCATACGTGGGACGTTTTATGTCGAATCTCACATTTTTTTTATTTCACATCTCCAGTGAATCGATAAAAATGTTTTTTTTTCTATTGTGGAACGGTTCCAAAAAGTGAAGGTATAAAAATTCTTTCAATCAGAACTATTTCCAATATTGTTCAGATAATTTTTTCCTAAATGTGAAGATTGGAATTTTCAGTTTCTATAACTGTAATCAAAACTTTTTTCATGCAATGCGAAAAAGTACTGAAAAAAGTGTTGGATTCGACATTGGATTCACCAGGTACGTCCGACCTTGTAGATTTTCCTAATCCTTTTGTATAAAGTCCAATCGAGCCTATTCTTATTTATCGAGCGCAAGTTCATGTATTATTATATTTTTACTCCTGAGCGCGTAAAATGTACATTTTTTTGTACTACGTATGAGATTATTCTAGTTCTTGTCAGATTGTGACACAGTCATAGAGGAATTCCTAATGAGTTTGCACGTGGAGCATAAGTCACAAACCTGAGTGCGTAGAAAAGGTTAAGAAAAAAAATAAAAAATACCGAACAAATCGTAAGTGTAGAAGCTCAATGTTAATTTAAATTAAGAGACGCGAGCGAATGATGTGAATTGCAAAGCATAGGTTTCACTCTAGCTAATCTATTTGCCAAAATTGTGTCAAACGTACATAATTTTTATGCAGTATGTCTCATAAATCGGAAAGAAATCATGTGAAATATATTGAAAATAATTGTATAAATAAAAACTCAAAACACCATGACTGCCTTCATTATTTATTTATTTTAATCTCGTAAAAAAAGTTCAATTTTTACAATTTTAAATTCATTGTTTCCAATAAACATGTAAATCTTTTCCCGATCGAAAACCCACAAGAATATCACCCAAAATCGAATGCAATTTCGAAAAGTTTCTGGACGTTTCTGAAAGCTTCGAGAAACGAAAATAGACCCAAGTCACACGTTTGTCGGTTGGCAAACTTCCATCCGTTTACATGTCTTGGATTTTATATAAAGAAACCGCTGAAAGGGACTTTAGTGCACCGGCGAAATTCGAGTGCAACGGAAGGAACTGTGTAAAGCGAACATGTCGGGAAAAGACTCAGTAAGATGAATTGTACAAAATAGAGTAATTCACGAGATTTGCCGCAACTTTTTGTCGTGTGTTGCAGGAGACAGAAAAGAAGTACAAAATTCTACACAGTGATCGAGTTGGGAGGTATGTCTGATATTCTTCAATATTTTTAGGATACATTAAGAATAATTGTTGAGATAAAAAACCGTATTATTGTTATTGCACTTTATTTTGAGCCAAAATTGTTCATTTATTGTAAGAAAATATATAATGAAGCATTTATAACGAAAACATCAATGGAATTCAAGTGATGAACTCAATATGGAACGGAGTATGCATTTATAATCTAGAATTTTCTCGATAAACATGAAAACGTACTTCAAATTAGAATGAATTAGAAAATAACAAGATTTGCATAAGATATAATTTCCAGGAAGATAAATAGATATTGCTCCTGAAAAAATTACGTGAAATAAGATGAAATATTCATATCTAAATATATTACTTAGAGGTATTGACAAATTTAGGAGATTGCAAATATCGTAAAAAAATCATGAGATCCTACATTTTGAACTCTACTCGAAAAATGCAGTTTTTTGGGAATTGTACTCATGTTTTTTCCAATGCAGCTCATCAAGATGAAAACATAGTGTTGAAATAACTTTCGATTTATATAACATTATAATAGCTCATTCAAAATTGCAAGTATAATAGAAAATTCTTCAAATCAAGGTGTTGATGAAGCATTGACAACAATTGAAGAATAAACAAAAATTTTCATTTATAATCATGTGAGAACAACGCAGAGCAAGTAAATATTATACTGAAATTTGAATTCGAGTAACTGTAGTACGAAAAACTTAAAAAATCAAATAATTTTTCCGAAATTAAATATTTTCAACTCGTGAAAATGAAAATCTAACATAAATTTATTTGAGTAAAATTAATATAACTTTATATGTAAATTTCATCTTTCTCATATTCGTGGTATGCATGTTCTTTTCGGTACATGAAAATCAAGGAATCTTTTTGAATAATTGCTCTTCATTTTTCAAGGGTTTGAGCAAAGTTCAGAATAATTTTTCACCCGTTGCTAGTGACGTTATTACAAGTTTCGTCGCATGCCTCGAATTACTTTGTGATTTACTTCTGCAGCGTAAGCAGCCGAGTAACGTAATTACATTCCTTTGTGACCAGAAAATGTAGTGACTATTACTCTTGCAGTTACGATTTTGCTACAGAGTAAAATTCAGTTTATCGTTTATAATTTCTTTTCGAAGTGATTTCAACCACGTAAATGAATTTAACTGTTGTTTAAAACATGATTAAAAAACTGTATTTATTCCAAATAAGAATGATTAAAAAAAAGAAAAGAATCAAAAGTTCGAAACACAGTTTTTTACGTGGAGCAATAAAACATACAAAATTCTAATTTCATTAGAAATTTTTGTTGATTTTCAAAATGAGTTTTAAAGCTTTTTCGTAGCTAATTTTTAGAAATTAAAAACTATGTTACAGAATGACTTATTTTACACCTTTTTATGAGATTAAATATAATTTTTATATGACACATATTTACATTGAGAAACAATAAAGATCAAAATTGTTTCCTAAGTTAAATAACTATAAAATTAATTTATAAAGGAAGAATATAAGTGAGCATATAAATATATATTAATTAGTATATTTAAATTACATAAATTAAATTTTCGTAATTTCCAAGCCATTGATGTTTAGATTTTTATTTTTAATTTTTTTCATATCTTCCATACTTCTTAAATATTTATACAACTTGAAAGGTTTTGTGATATTATCATGAATTTCTTTACAGCTGTTTATAATTCGATGCTCTATAGAAATCTAAGTTCTAAATTTGAACATTGTCATATATTTTCGGAAAAATAATAACAACATAGATTTTAAGAATTATCGTATTGTATTTTCTTTATATAATTTTGTTGTCTTTTATAATATTTTTATAGATTTCCGAAATTCGATGCTATAGTATTAGGAATTTCGACGATGTTGACTTATTCAATTTCTTTTCCAAAAAAAGGTGTTTTTTTTGTAGATATAACTGGATATATCCAGTTTTTTTCATATTTTATTAGCGTTTATACAATTTAAACAATTTTCGGGTATTTTCATGGATTTCTATACGGATTTAGAGAATTATACGTTCGAGGATTCAAAAGTCCATACATTTTTTAGGAAATTACGTCTACATAGCTTTTGAAGATAAAAAGATTCCCATTACATACCTATTTCTATTATTTTTTTTTAGTAGTTATAAAACTTTGAAGGATTTTGTAGTATTTTTTCAAGAATTCCAGTCTTTTTGTTCATTGCACTACTAATTCCTAGAATTCAAATGTCAATCAATATTTAGTATTTTGTATTTTAGATTTTGTGAAAAATTATGTCAACGTAAATATCACGAATTTTACAGATCTCTTGTGTCTTTCGATTTCTCAGTATTCATAAGATTTTTTATTGTTATTAAGTATTTTTATAGATTTATAGCATTTCTATAGATCGCTATATTCGCTTTTTAGTATTTGATGCTCTAGAATTAAAAATTTGGTAGATCATAGTTATTTTTTTTTATTTTTCAGAAAACAGTTCTTTCGTAGAATCATATAACTTCTATTGTTTTTTCAGAGTTTGTATGATTTGAAAGGATTTTTTAGTACTTTCAGTATTTTTGTAAATTTTTTTTTAATTTATTAATCTGTAGGTTGCAACAATTCTTCAAATTCTTTTTTTTACATTATCCTAGCCAAACATTTATAATCACAGTATTGTTTAAGAAAAAACTCTTTCTAAACGATGAATATTGTTGTTTTTCAAATCAAAATTAAAAATGCTGAATATCGATCTTTCAGTTTTAAGAACTTATAGAACTAATTAAGTTCTTTACACTTCAGGAAGTACTTTTTTAAATGATTTTTCATTATTGTATTATTTATTATTATCATTTGCATGTCATTACGTATTATTTATTATTGTCATATCCATCATTCGTCCAAAAAAATATTTGAGAAAATAAACACATTCAATATCTCTGAAGATAAATCCAGCAATCAAGAACAAGCAAAAAAGGAACAAGGCAGTATTTTTCGAAATTGAAATTCTGTGTGCAAGTACACTTTATTTTCCTCTTTCCTCGATTAGATACATGGTCGCGAATAAAGATCTGGAAGCGGGAGAGGAGTTTTTATTAGAATCAGCTTTCGTAGTGGGACCTAAAGTTTCCACAAATCCCTTGTGCTTATCTTGTTACGCGCCCTGGCCGCCCGCTGAGGATACCAAGCCGTTATGTTCGAAATGTCGATGGCCTGTTTGCGATTCCACTTGCGAAAACGACCCTCGGCACAAAGATTACGAATGCGCCGTGAGTTGACTGATTCTCTTTCCAGGAATTTACGCTGTACTGTAGAATTAAACTCAAACCTAATTAACAATAACGGAATTCCTAATTTCTTGAAGAAAAGACCGTCATAGAAATTTCTATGAAAATCCAAATAACTCGTAGTTTTGTGAAACGTATGCAATTGACTCAGAAACATTTTTTACGAATAAGTCTGACTAGTTTTTTCACCAATATCCAGCGCTATTTGTTATTTTATCACTTTTTATTATTATTTTTACGAATTTTTTTTCCTTGTTCAGTTTACTCGAGGTGATTTGGGTTTCATCATGTAAAATGCAACGGATAAATAATACGCTTAAAAAGTTATTACATTTTTTTTAATCTTGCCTTTTGTCTTTGATTTTAAATAAAACTACCCAATTTATCATTCCTTCGATATACTCATTAAGAAATGTGTATTTAAAAAAGAACACTTCAATGAGTAAGTAAAGATTTTCCGAACATTTTTCAAATTAAAGTTTTTCCTGCAAAAACCAATACACTCGCCTGAAACAATTTCACTTCTTTTGTCATAAGTATCCATTCCATTCTCTTAGTAACTGAAGATTGTTTCTCTGAAATCGCATTTTCAAGGAAAAGAAAAAACAGCAACTTGTAAGATTACGTTTAAGATGATATGGAAGAATGAATTTAAGACTGAAATTCGAGCAATGGTCATTAAAATGCTACCAGGTTTTCGCGGCGGTTCGCGAGGCATTCAACTTGGAGGTTCCAAGGGAAAATTTAGAAAATGGAGCACCGCAATTCGAGTGCATAATGCCGTTGAGATTGCTTTTGGAGTCAGAAAAAAGTCCTGATAAATGGTTTGATGAGGTGAAAGAGATGGAGGCCCATAACGAGGAGCGAAGTAAAAAAAATCAATGGAAGATTGATCACGTCAATGTCGTTAAATATCTGAGAGAACGCTTGAAGCTCGATAGGTACGAAGGGATAAAATTTTTCGTCGTTACGTCGCACATGATGATTGCGTCTCGCGAAAGAATTCAGTCATTTCGACTAAAATGTGATTCAATGCAAGCGCAACGATCGAACGTTTTAATCAAAGAGAGGAAGGGATTCCATTCAAAAATCATGATAGCAGATTTACCTACAAGCATAAAAGAAATTTGAGTAACTTTAGAAAACGTTTTTTTGATATAAATATCTGAAAAATTCAGCTAAATCATTGTACTATAGTTCTGTCAAATTTATTTGTCAATCTGACTGATTCGCTGTTACCGCATTTCTTTGAACTTAATCTGTCGGATTTGGCTGAAAATCTGTCGTACATGACTGATTCAGATTTGAAGAGCATAAATTACTAAACTATTGGAATAATGTTTGTGAATTATCCTCCGTCAACATTCGTCATAACATTCAGATTCTCCGAAACTGACGTACAAACAGCCCTCGGGATATTGGAAATCAATTGTCACGAAATACGAACAGCGAAAGGTTACGAAGCCCGAGCTTTGTACCCTATAATGTCGATGATGAATCATTCGTGTGTTTCAAATACGAGCCACAGCATATCCATCCCTGATTACAAGTGAGTACCTTGCTATTGTGATTGTAAAACTTTTCCCATCTCACTTCTTTAACTATAACAGTCGACGTCCAAAGTCCGCAGACAATCGCGCTTTGTTCTTGTCAATTATGACACGTACTCCGAAGAACATTGAAATTTTCATTACAACTTCTTCCCTGATTCTGTGTTTTTTTTGTGGTGATGATGAAATTGAAATTCAAATATGTGGAGAGAAACTCGATTACTTTTTACATTTGCTACTCTTTCATCCAATATAGCTTTCAAGAACTTGGAATTCGATTGTACGTTGGGAAATGTGGGGACTGAGATTAACTTTGGAAGAATCTTTTGTTTGAAATTGAATTTCGGTGAAGGTGCTTTTTCTGTTTGACATCTATTCTCCAAATGTGACTTGTTGAAAATTGGAAACGTGTTTCTTTTGAATTTTGAAGTTTCTCGAAAGTTTCAGAAATTAAACGTGAGAATTTAAAGGAATTTTCGGTAATTTCTTGAAACTGTGAGTTTGAGTATTACGTTTTGCAAAATGAATCTAGAAATGAAGAGCTGGGAAACTTTTTCATTGGATTTTCGCAAACATATTTTTCCGTTTTAGAGTGCACTTGAGAGTAGCAGTAAAAGTCCCAGCTGGCGGAGAATTATATGGGAGTTACACCTACTCGTTTTTCCCGACGATGATAAGGCGAGAAAATCTCCTTGAATCCCGACATTTCGCGTGTGCTTGCCCGAGATGCTCTGATCCTTCGGAACTCGGTTCGCACGTTTCCAGCTTAAAATGCAATCAATGTGACAACGGCGTCGTCATGTCGTTGGACTCATTAGGTAATTTTAACGCTTCCGGCTACTCGAACATGAAACAGGAAAACCATGATTTAAATATACTCTAAAAATTGAATCTTATTTTAAGATAGGTACAACAAAATCGAGGCACAACTTGAAATTTCAATATGGCCTTAAATTAAGTCAATGTTCATAATCACTTCCAAGAGGTCAAGTGTTTAATTAAGGACATATCCTCCTGATTTAAGATACAGTTAGAATTTCAAGTCACGCCATAATTTTTTTTGAATCTTAAAATAAGATGCGTTCATGATCAAAACGACGATGAAAACGTACATTTGATTAATTAATAAAACAGGAACGTCATACCTTAAAAACACTCTGAAAATGGAATCTTATTTTAAGATGTAACAAAATTGAAGCACGGCTTGAAATTCAAATATTACCACAAATTTAGTATATGCTCACAATCACTTTCAAGAGGGCAAATCTTAAATTAAGAAGGATCTATTTTCTTGGTTTAAGATACTGTTCGAATTTCAAGTCATTACTTAATTGTTTTGCATCTTAAAATAAGATGCTTCCAAGATCAAAACAACGATGAAAACATACATTTAATAAATTAAACAAACAGGAATGTCATACCTTAAAAACACTCTAAACATTGAATCTTATTTTAAGATGCAAAAAAATCAAGGCACCACTTAAAATTCGAATATTACTTCAGATTCAGCCTATGTCTACAACCACTTCAAAATAGGTAAGTCTAAAATAGAATAGGACCTATTTTCTTAATTTAAGATACTGTTTGAATTTTAAGTCGTGCCTTAATTTTTTGCATCTTAAAATAAGATGCTTCCATGATCAGAACATGACATTAAATTTAACAAACACATGATCAAAATAACGATGAAAACATATATTTTATTAACTAATAAAACAGCGGAACGTCTTATTTTAAGTACAATATCATGATTATTTATTATTCATTTATTTTTATGCATCTTAAAATAATATGCGTCCATAATCAAAACAATGATGAAAACTACATTTTATTAACTAATAAAACAGGAACGTCATACCTTAAAAACACTCTCAACATTGAATCTTATTTTAAGATGCAACAAAATTAAGGCATGGTTTGAAATTCAAATACTACCTTAAATTTAATGTATGTTCTCAATCACTTTCAAGAGGGCAAGTCTTGAATTAAAAAGGACCTGTTTTCTTGATTTAAGACACTTTAAATTTCAAGTCGTGCCTTTATTTTTTTGCATCTTAAAATAAGATGCAAACATGAACAAAACATAATGTTACATTAAAGAAACACATGATCAAAACAACAATAAAAACGTATATTTTATTAACTCATAAAACAGGAACGTCATTCCTGAAAAACACTCTAAAAATTGAATCGTATTTTAAGATGCAACAAAATCGAGCACGACTTAAAATTCAAATATTTCCCTAAATCTAGTCTATGTTTACAGTCACTGCCAAGATGGCAAGTCTTAAATAAAGGGCATATTCTCTTGATTTAAGATACTGTTTGAATTTCAAGTGCCTTAATTTTTTTACATCTTAAAATAAAATGCCTCCATAACCAAAACATAATGTTACTTTAAATTTAAAGAAACACATTATCAAAACAACAATGAAAACATATATTTTATCAACTAATAAAACGAAACATAATAATAAAATAAAAAAAGATATTTTTTTTAAAAAAGTGGAATAATCGAAACCAAACTGACTTGCAATAAAATAGAAAATTTTTTTTTTAATTGTAAAATAGAACGATAACTCTTAATCAATAAAACATTTTTATTATGTAATTTGTTTATTCATTTGTGATTTATAAATTGAATTTATTTGATAAATTACTATGAATAATGATAAAAATAAAATAATAATAAAAAAATAATAAAAAAATAATAAAAAAATAAATACATAAAATAGATATTTTTTTGAAAATTGTAAAATAGAATAAAAATTCTTGATCAACAACCCATTTTTATGATGTAATTTGTTTATTCATTATGATTGATAAATTGGATTTATTTTATAAATTACTATAAATAATTATAAACTAACTCATTCGTGAATTAGTGAATTCAAAAAGCTTCAGGATTCTGATATTTCTGATTCATAGAAATAAATTCATTTTCAAAATTATATGCTGAGAAAATAATTTTGTACATTTTACTGTTAAATATTGCAATCGTGGTTCAGTCTCGAATATAACACTTTTTGATAAAAATTTATTTTATATTTCCTTATGTTGGAAGAAAATACTGAAAAAAATTTGTTAGTATTGGCCATAAATATAATTGAATAAATAAAAAATTTTTATTAAAAATGTGCAATATTCAAAACCGAACTGACTTGCAATAAAATAGATATTTTTTTTTAAATAGAACTAAGATTCTTAATGAACAACACATTTTTATAAAGTAATCGTTTTATTCATTTATGATTAATCAATTAATTTATTAAATAAATTATTATAAATAATAATAAATTTGCTCACTTAGAAATATCAGAATCCCAAGGCTTTTTTAATTTACTATTTATGATTCATATAAATAAATTCATTTTTAAAATTGAACACTGAGAAAAGAATTTTTTTTCACTATAAAATATTGCAATCGAAGTTCAGTCTCGAAAATAAAACTTTTTGATAAAAATTTCCTTCATACTTTGCTATATTTATAGAAAATACTGACGAAATTTGTCAATATTTGCCATAAATATCGTGTAGAATAAATAAAAAAATTTTAATCAAAAAGTGCAATAATTGAAACCGAACTAACTTGCAATAAAATAGATATTTTTTGGAAAATTGTAAAAAAGAACGGAAATTCTCTAAAAATTGAATCTCATTGTAAGATACAACAAAATGAAGGCACGACTCGTGATTCAAATAATTAAAAAAAAAGTCTTGAATTTATAAGGACATATATCGGCTTGATTTAGGATACTAATTGAATTTCAAGTAGTGCTTTAATTTTCTGGCATCTCAAAATAATATTGACTTTTCAGAGTACAAACCTCCACCTCCAAATTCTAAATATGCCGTTTTTTCAACTTCCATCGCATAGTACACCATTGATAAAACCAACTTCCATTGTTTTGTGGTAACTTATAAATTCATCGGATTCAAAACGCTACGAAAATGTATTCGCAGATCCCGAGAGTAGATGGAAATGTACGCATTGCGAGTACTCGACATCTGGGCCAGCAGTAATGAAAATCCTGAAAATAATTCAAGCAGAAGTCGACGCGGTCGAAGCACTCTCCGGTGTGGAAGGACCCGACTCCATACAAGCCCGGGAAACTCTCATAAAAAAATATCACTCGATATTCCATCCTCACCACGGTTTTTTAACTATCATAAGGTTTTGCCCTTTATTCGAGTGTATGAAATGTGTGCTTTCGACGATTTTCTGAATTTGAATTTAATTTTCAAACATGCGAATTTGTGAAATGAAGAATTCACAAGTTTTTTTCTTCATTCAATGTAAAGTTTTCTATACAACTTTTTGTTTTCGACACACCAAAAAATTGTATATGAAACCGATTTTTTTTCAGATATTCCTTGTGTCAATTGTATGGTCGAGTAGAAGGTATGGAAATAACGAAATTCGTAATAATTGATCATTGTTCATGGAAAACAATAAAAATGTTGTTTCATTATAGATTACTGTTTAGACGATTTACCTGATGTTGTGTTGGAGCACAAAGCCGACATATGTCGTCTTTGTTTGCAAGTTCTCGATGTGATAGAACCTGGTTTATCTCGGGCTAGAGGTGAGTACAAATCAATCATGCGAAATGAGCACTTTGTATTGAACAGGAAAATTGTTTTTTACGATACCACCATAAAATCATTAAGTATTGTGTTTTAAATATTTTTGTTATATCAAGAATATAAAAATAAAACGAGGTTGAAAAGGATATGAATTTTTCGATTCGGTTCACTCTAAACAGTGAATCTTATTTTAAGATGCAACAAATTTAAGGCACGATATGAAATTTCAATATTATCTTAAAGTTGGTCAATGTTCGAATTTATGTTCGAACAAGCAGAGATACGTCTTAAAAGATTAAATTTAAGATAGTATCTGAAGTTTAAGACATGCCTTGATTTGATTCTATTTGTAGTGTCTTAGAATTCTAATTCTTAACAAAAGATTGTTTTCGTAGCGATGATTTTGTACGAACTACACGCACCTTTGCTGTTATTGGCCAGAGGAGAATGGGCTGCTGGAGTCATTGATAATGCAGGTCTGAAATCAAAAATGATTGAAGCAGCGTGTATTTTGAAAGAAGCAATTGCGATTTTATGCCTGGAGCCTGCAGATAGTCCAGAAGGGCAATTAGGACTTGCCGCGAGGGAATCTTTGGTCGAACTTGAAAATTCTTTAGAAACTTTGTAGTTTTGTAACCATAGTATTGTAAAAAAATCTTAATAAACAACGCTTTTTTAGATTGTAGAAGTCACTTTCAATTTTTTTGAACATTTTAGTTATTATTAGAACATCAATTTCTATTGAATTTTCTAAGAAAATCAATGTTTGATTTTTGAAAACGTTCAATTTTCAATAGAATTAAAAATTCCAAAAATACTTCTGAACAATATTTCAAAGTGATGATTGAAAAAATTGTCTTGCGTCAGCAGTTGATGTCAATTTTTACAATAATAACAACATGTAGATAGAGAAGAATTAGAAACTCTCTCAGATAGAATAAGAATCCAGTTTATTTCTTTTCTTTTTTAACATCATGAATTCTCTCAAGCTTTCCTTGAGAACCTTAATGGGAACCTTACCTTAATGGAGCCTTAATGGGATTTATGATAAGTTATTGAATGGCATTTCTAGATGAATTTTGAATTTAGTAACCCCTCCTCGTGACTTGTTACGATATAGATATGGATTTTAGAGATGACTGGTGTTCTCTTTGATTTCAATTTACTTTAGTCCGATTCGTTTAAGTATGAGGTTTGAATCGGTTTTTACGTCCCTTTGCACTGTTCTTGGTCTGTTGTGTTTTTTGCCGTTTTTTTGGTTGTACTGTTGGTGTTTAATGGGGTAGTTCATTCGCCTCTTTGTCTTTCATTTGATTTGACTGGATTTCCCAGAGAGAGCTGGGAATCGACGTGGTTTTTGACTGTGATTCACTATTGGACTTACAACATCTTCCTCAAATTGGTATTTATTTTTATTATTTTTAATCGATTTGATTTGTATGTTTATTTATGATTTTTTATTTTGGATGTTCGTAATTG
>JAPYZL010192041.1:0-11140 GCA_030522825.1 Platygaster orseoliae | reverse complement strand
CGTTTATTGTGAATGTTTAGTGTCACAAAATGAATAAAGAATGCGAGGAATTCCTGAAAACTATTGGATTGGCGAGCCTCGTCGGAGTATTTAGAAGACAATTGTTAATTAATTGTTATAGACGTGCACGATAGTATATATGCATCGATAAAGGCCAAGCAGATCATGTTTTGAGGTTAGGATGTTTTGTTATCAAACTCTATAGTTTAAAAGTAAACAAACGACAATCATGTTTGTTCAAATATGTTCAAATCAATGATATGGCTTGCAAAACAATGACAACATGATGTTGTGAACTTTTCTTGTTTATTATTTTTCTTATATATCTATTATTTCATTTAAAAAAATAAGGAACTTTACTTCAAATAAAAGTTATTCAACCTATTCAGCTTTCGAGATACTAGGAGGAAAAAGGTAAGAAAAAGTAATCCTCGAAATCCCAAGACCCAGTTCACACGCGCGAGAGTATTTACAGCTCCCGAGTATAATATCATACGCATGTTGCTATAGGCTTTCTGATCCTCGACAGATGCCCACCAAAATTTGCTATCGATCTTGTCTCTCTTCCCATTCACTGGTCAGTGATTTTTTCTCATTTCTATTTTCTTTTTTTGTAACCTTTGTAACTTAAAAACGGTGAAGTGTCAAGAATAGCAGTTTTCGGAAACTTTAATAATAGAGGTAACTACAGTCACGATGTTATTGGAATGATAAATGGTCGATCAAGTTGTTTCTTTCTTGGAATAGATTTTTCACTCCTGAGCAAAATTAGTGAATAAATTGTGTATAATATAGTTTTTCCTTTTTATAATCAACATTTTTTCATGTATATGACATCCCTGTCGCTCTGGACTTAGGGGCAAGGGAAGATTTCTTACTCCGGGAAGATCGCTTGTTTAGCTAAGCACAATGAAGGGCCCGAACTTTTATCCCGATTGTTTGGTACATTTTCCCACAAAAGCCGAGGGAGCCGATGAGAACAGAGGGGGAGAGATGGAAAATAATAGAAATAGAGAGAGAGAGAAAGGTCTGCAAGTCGATCGGCAATTGACTGACGTTATCGAGCCATCTTCGATATTAGGAAGATTGCGAAGTGAAGGTCCTAAAGTATGGAAGCAGGAAACGACTTAGTAGTTGTAGTTCGTAGTAGTTTATAGTTTATAGTAGTAGTTAGTAGTAGTAGTAGTAGTAGTAGTAGTAGTAGTAGTAGTAGTAGTAGTAGTAGCAGTAGCAGTAGTAGTTCGAAGTAGTATAATATTTATAGTACAAATAACTACGTTTTCTTCTCAATGCAGTAGCGAAAACGGGTTCGGTGACATTGACATGAAAAATTTGGCGTGAAAATACAAGCCCAACGCGCTGTTTATGGTCGCAATTGAATCGAATATAAATATTTCATGGGCGCGTTCCCTCGAATATCGCGAGCCATCTGGGCATATCGGGCTCTTGTATTAGTATAATAATAATACAATAATTCACGCGATGCGACGAGCGGAATCTCGTTCGGGTGCGTCAACGGTCGATTGGAATATTATTATTCATACACGACGCGATCCAATCTTTGACGGCGGCGTTTACGGGCAACAATTGGCAACGCGCGACCTAGAATCGGGGAATAGACACGCGGGCAAGTGCGCTCGTGACATGAGAAGCGAGAGCAAAAAAAGGAGCTACTGACGACTGTAGTGAATGGTAATCTAATACGGTGTTTCGAGATTTGCCCAGACGCAGTTTTGCATGACATTGGACCTTCCTCGGTAACTTTGAACCTTTCGGTTTACCTTTTCAGAACGCGTTTTTTGCGCGTTACGTTTACTTGAAATGGCAGAGTATACTGAAAAAAAAAACTTAGTAATTTGTATCTACTATAATTATCAGACAAATTACTTTATTCTAGGAAAATATGCAATCTTATTTAAATTTTTAATATATTACAGTACATTTAGACATAAATATATTGATTTTTACCTTACGGTATAGTAAAACGTCAAATATCAAAATTATAAGTTAATGCACATTAAATATATACAAAACATATTCTATTTTTTATTTAGGTAAATAACAATTCTCGATAAACAATATATGGGAAATTACGTTACATGATCATATTTTCTATATTTATTACTTAGTATTACTACATGAGTTTCACTAACAACTAATATAATTTTGAAATAGTTCTATAATTTTTACAAAATAATAAAACAAAGTAGAAAAAAAAAGAAAAAAAAGGAATTTTGTAAGACAAAAGTGTAAAATTTAGAATACATTTCATTTAATTTTTCTCTTCATTTATTTCAATATTTTTTTTTATATAACACAATTTTATCGTTGTACATACAAACTTTCTCCAAAAAAATACAATTATAATAAGTTGGATACAATTCTACGCTCACAAACTAAAACTATGATTATTTCGACAAACTCATTTTCTTACAAACTAAAAAAGCCACAATCGACGTACTTGCAGACCATATAATGAAACCATTAACAAATCTCCAATTAATATGATTTTTTTTTTACATTTATGACTTTTAGAGTTGCACCCGTCATTCATGGTATCTGTTGATTGTTTATTCATAAGAAAATGATAATCTCCACAAAAAGTGCCATATATATATTGATGTTCAGTACAAAGAAACATATTTTTGCGGTTGGCGGTACACAGACGATTACAGAAATTCTTATCACGTTCTTGACGAGATCTGATATTGGTGTTTCGCGGATATTGGACTGCAAAAAGAAGAAAAACGAAAATACAATGATAATAATAATAACGTAAATCAAAATTCTGATTTATGAACAGTAATAGCCTGGCGCGTAGACAGAGAGAGATTTTGGACGTTCAAACCACCCCCCCCCCCGAAATTCGAGGCAGACTTCTCACGTTGGAAACGGCAAGCTGTAGCAAGGCACGTATACTATACCTATATATTATGTGTATATAGGTATAGTTTACGTGCTTTACTACAGCTTGCCGTTTCCAAAGTGAGAAGCCTGATTCGAGGTGAATCCATTATTATTTCACGAAAAATAGACGAAATAATGATAAAAAAATAATACTGAATCATCAAATGAGTAAAATTTAACTTTGATTTAGAACGTTTAGTTTTTAAAACTACAAATAACAATTTTGTAATTTGAAAGACATTTTTTCTGAAACTAAATTATAATACAATATATAGCTAAATGTTTCGAATAAGAAAACGTGGGAAAACAATTTTTTTTCATAGTAATTCATAAAAAAAAAACTGAAATTTACGAAATTTCTTAAAATCTAAAATTTTTGAAATTCGGAAATGAAGTTCTAAAAAATTTATACAGAAATTTATGAAAATATTCAAAATACCAGAATATTTTTAGTCATAAAATTTCTGAAAAATACTAAAAGTTATTGAATTCTATGATAAAATTGCGTTTTCGAAAAATGTGCACCAATGGTATCAATGTAGAAAAATACTAGAAATTGATAAAAAATCTTATAAATACTGAAAAAATAAAAAAAATTCAAGGAATACTTAAAATACTTCATATTAACGTAGATCGAATTATCCACGAAATTTATGAAATTAAAAACACAATCGATATTTGCATTCTAGAACATTGAATTTTACGAACCAATATATATAAAAATCTACGAAAATACTAGAAATATAAAAAAATACAAAAAAATCCTTTTGATTTTCGTAAATACTGAAAAAATGCGGAAAGTACTAGAAATCTTTGAACTAAGAAAATTTTTTAACAATTTTATTTCACGAAAAAATACCGAAATGATGATGATAGAAAATAATTCATAAAAATAACATTACTAAATCAAAAAATCGGTGAAATCAAAATCAACTTCAGAATTTTTAGTTTTTGTAACTCTAAATAACTGTTACTCTAACTTCAGAAGAATTTTTTCTGAAATGAATGTTTGACAATATACAATATACAGCGAAACATTTCTAAAGCAATAAAAAAAATCAATATTGCTAACAATAATGAATAATAAATTATCAATAATATAGACAATTAGAAAATTTCAATACTATACTCTTAAATACTTGTAATCTGTATACTCTAATTTTCTCAAAAATTTTTAAAAAAGTTAATGCATAGAAATCCATGAAAAAATCAGAAAATCCGTTGAGTTGTGTTTTCTTGAAAATCACAAGAATTGAATTCTATTACATTTAATACGAACATAAAAAAATATACAACTCTGGACTTCGAAAAAATTGGAACATCTTACTTACATGACCACATGTTCAAGAATTAAAAATTATAAAATCCTAAATGAAATACGTACATATATATATTTTTTCGAAAAACACACACCGAAAATTTTTTCTGCCTACGCCTCTAGTAATAACTATAAAATAGAGAAAAAAAGAATTTTATATATTAAGTAAATGAAAAACATCTAAACTTACTTTTTTTATCAGTATAGCCATTTTTCAATCCATTTGCACTAGTTTCAGAATCTTTCAGTTTTTCAGAATCTGCACTATATTCGTCCGCACCAACTTCATATTTTGAATTTCCGTGTTCTTCAGAGTGTTTTGAGAGAAACAATATTTTGAGGAAATCAATGGAAAACTGTATTAATATTGTTATCAAACCAATAATGAAAACGATAACCATTTTGATGAACGATTTTGCGATCACGAAGGGGACTCGAAAATAATCGGTGGAATCAGCTTATCGGAAGACAAACAAATAGATAAAAAACAGGTCTATCACTTTTACTGGACTAGATACATATTAATGATTCGATGAAACAACTTCCATCGTCTTATGGAACAATTTGTCACATACAAAAAATTTTATTGTAAAAATCATCGATTATAAATTTCAATTAGTATAAATGCGAAATATACTATAGAATTATAAAAACTTTTTCATTTTATTATATCTACCTATTTCTTTTGTTTATTTAATATTCGGATGAAATATTTTACTATGTATTGAATAACTCATCAATAACTTTTATGAAATTCCACTGAAATTTCTGAAATATTCACGTAATTGCCTTGTGAAATTTCATAAATAATACGTGTAAACCCCTGCAAAGTGCAAATCCAATTACAAATGCTTAATTTACAAATTCCACACCGACAAAAAAAGTCCCGGAAGTGGGAATTCATCCTAAATCCTTCCGAACGTACATTCCCACAACCCCCCTCCCCTCTTTTTCCATGAAAATCCGAAACACCCTCTGTTTTTCGAAATACCGAAACTTCATTCACGCGCAAGAAGACTCTTACATCCGTGAATCGTATTTATCGCGCGGGCCCATTCAGAGGGGCACATGAAAAATGGACACTGGAGTACAGGAGTACAAAGCTCGAAAAGAGGAAGAATAAATAAAAAAGATGGCGAATGACAATGCCAGTAGCATCGAACGCCGGAATATACTTAAGCTGGCTTTACACGATAAACGCTGCAAAAGGGCCGACCCCCCCCCCCCCCTCTTCTTCGTCCACCTTCATCCCCTTTTGTTCCCTCGGGCTGTTTGGATTTTTCGTCGTTTTCTCGCGGACCGACACACACGGGGAGATCACCGTATTAATGACCGAGCGTTGAGGAATGATTTTGGAGATGAAAGAAGAAAAAAAAAGTTTGGAAAAACACCTGCTCTTTGGCTTCGAGAGGAGGAGAATGGCCGGCCATTGTGAACGCTATCTGGGCGCGAAGGAACATGGCTTCGGGAACTGGAACTGAAAGCAGAAGGTCAGGTTTCATTGATGCGCCCGAGTCACGAGTGGGAGGAAAAAAGAAGAGTCAAAAAAATAAACGAGGCCGCATTCCGTTCGCGTCGGTCCTAGACACTTCGGCGACTGCGAAGGTAGCACGTTTAGGATTTGCTTGGGAAATTCCGGGATAACGTTTTGGATGTTCGAACTCTTCCCGAATTAGAGTGAAATTAATTTTTAAAAAACTTAAAAATTATTTAAAATTATTAAACGATAAGGAAATAGGGGTAATGAACATAAAAATCAATGGAAATCAGCCCTGTCGAGAGGGGGGAAACCCCCTGGGCCCGGGCTATTCAAAGGGGCCCGTAAGTCAGTAGCAGGAAAAAAAATTTTCGTTTTTTTAACTGAAAGTACAATTAGTTTATTAGAAAATTTTTTCTAAAAATATAAGTTTTCTTTAAACATGATGATATTCAAATGTCGCGTGTACCTTTTAAAAAACTTCGCTTGGTTATTGATAAATGCTCATCGATTCTTAAAACTACATGAAATACTAGCAATTCAAAAATTTTCAAGTTTGATTCGGATTTCCAACTTCTTTGAAACTACTATACCTTATTTGAAAATGCAAGAAAACTGTTAAGTATTCCGAAAATCATTTAAAAATTCAAGATTATTAATAAACTGAAAGTGAATATTCGAAAATTTTGAATTTTTTGGAGTTTGGATTAGAAAATTTTCCGTATTCCTAGACAATAAAAAAAATTGCTAAAGCTGATTATTTTTACATAACATTAAATAGATAATGCTCAGAAAAAATAAAATTTTCCATTTTCTGAAATGCAAGTGATTACAATATGATGATTTTACATTTGATTCATTCTAAATGCATATATAGTAATATTTTTATGGGAATATAATTATATGCAAAAATTTTCAAAACCGAATCAGATATTCAGTTCTTTGTTAATTACCATACCTATTTGAAAATGCAAGAAAACTGTCAAATATTCCAAAAATCATATATAAATTCAAGATTCTTCATAAATAGGCAATGAATATTCGAAAATCCTGAAATTTTTTGAGTTTGGGTTTGAAAATAGTCTATATACATAGACAATAAAATAAATGTCTAAAACTGATTATTTTAACATAGCATCAAATAGAATGTTTAAAAGATATAAAATTTCAATTCTCTGTAATGCAAAATATTACAATATGATGATTTTATATAGCGTTTATTCTATGTGCATATAGTATAACACTATTTTAGTGAAAATATAATTATATGCAAAAATTTTCAAAATCGAATCGAATATCCAACTTTTCTCAAATTACCATACTTAATTTGGAAATGCAAGAAGACTATTAAATATTCCAAAAATCATTTATAAATTCAAGATTATTAACAAATTCATAGTGAACATTCGAAAATCCTGAACTTTTGGAGTTCAGATTTTTAAAATTTATACATTATAAATTAAAAATATTTTATAATGTAAAATATAAATATTAAAAAATATAAAAAAATTGATAAAAATATTCATAGACAACAAAAAAAATTGCTAAGACTGATTATTTTTACATAGCATCAAATAGAATGTTAAAAAAAAATAAAATTTGAATTCTCTGAAATACAAGTCATTACAATATGATGTTTATATATTGGATTCATTCTATGTGCATGTATAACAATTTTTTTATGGAAATATAATTATATGCAAAAATTTTCAAAATCGAATCGAATATCCAATTTCTTTCAAATTACCGTACCTACCTAATTTGAAAATGCAAGACAACTATTAAATATTCTGAAAAGTATTTCTTAATTCAAGGTTCTTAATGAATTCATGATGAATATTCGAAAATCCTGAAATTTTCGGAAATTAGATCTGAAATTATACATATCCAGAGACAATAAAAAAAAATTTCTAAAACTGATTATTTTTACGTAACATCAAATAGATTGATAAAAAAAATTTTTTTTCACTCTCTGAAATGCAAGTAATTACAATATAATGTTTTTATATTGGACTCATTTAATCAAATACTCTTATTATACGCATATCATATTAGGAATTTGGTAATATACTTATATGCAAAAATTTTGAAAATCGAATCGAATATCCAACTTGTTTAAAATCACCTGTACATAATTTGAAAATGCAAGAAAACTGTTAAATACTCCAAAAATAATGTATAAATTGAAGATTATTAACAAATTGATAATGAATATTCGAAAATCCTGAACTTTTTGAAGTTTGGATTTGAAAATTGTCTACGTCCATAGACAATAGCCTAAAAATTTTGATAATCTTGTCTTTCATAAAATACACATTTATGATTATGTCATATTGCATAGTGTTTCTTCAAAGAATTGGGGGAGGGACCCGAGTTTCATACATCTTCCGGGCCCGGATTTTCTCTCGGCGGCCCTGATGGAAATACAAACAACGACAAAATAATGCGTTGATTTCACTGAGGGGAACGTTTATTCATAACAAATAATATTCGTTTATAGTTATAACTGAAATTGAAACAGAGAGTGACAATTTGCTTGTGTATAATTGTAACTTTTTATTTAGATGATCTGCAATTGAACAGATGCTTTTTAAGCAATCCAAAACTGGTATATAAAGACGTATGATTATTCTTTTCTTTTTTGCAGCCAGTCAATGAAAATTCGTCTTGAACTTGGCGCATGTATCATCTAAAGTTCTCGAATTTTGGCCGTGAACACAATTTTTTTAGGTTGGTTGTTTTTCGTGAAGAAAAATATGTCAAAGCAAAGGTATGCATTAACTTGTTCGCAAATGTCTGACGTTTCAAATGTGTACTAATTCGATGTTTTTCATTACTTATTAATTTATCAAGAAATCGTCGAAATCGAAAAATTCTAGAAATCTGTAATGTGAGTAATTTAATCCCAAGAAATTTATAAAAACATTACAAAATATGTGCAAATATCGGTGGAGTCTCCCAACACTTTTCGATTTTTAAAAGTTATCAATTTCTGTCTACTATTCAAAAATATTGTATAATACGATGAAATTTCTATATTGACTTGTAAAAAAATATTCCGATTTCTTCATTTTCTATGTCTTCTTTAAAAACCTTCGGGGCTTTCTAAAATTATTTCTGAAAACTTCAATTACTAATAAAAAAAATTTTTTTCTTGATTGTCTATCTAGAAATTCAATGTGAATTCTTGTGAAAATTCGAAAACTTTATAGTTACGTGCACCTGCTTCTTAAATCAATGCATTATCAATTCCTTAAATTTTGTGCCTACACTGACACTTTTTTTCAAATGGTGAAAAAAAATACGTGCCTCTGAATGATCGTACAATTTCGTAATAATATGAAATATCTTACCCTAGACCCCTAGACACTTCGGCGACTGCCGAAGAATCTCATTCACACTTTTCGGGCGAAATCGAGGCATATATTATTCTTTACTATTCCTTTTGTTAGAGAGAATATTTACGCAGCGACTTCTATTGAAGTACAGAATCAAATTAAATATACTGTTTAAATGGAGAAATTTTGTAGGATACGGATATTTTACATACCTACATTATTTACTGAACGCTCGAAAAAACGAGGTAACAGATGGGGCATTGAAATATTTGGAATTGAATATAAAAGTAATTAGAGTCTAAGAAAAAGAAACGTGATGTAAGATTGAATATCCTGAGGAAAACGGATGTTTTTTTAGCTACTCCTGCTTAACCGTGTTTTTGTTGTTCTTTTTTTCATACGGTATTTTTAATAAAAGAGAATAACAAAGCCAGACATGTATCAAGATTTATTTTGTAAAGTCACGTAGTGGAACTAGTGGAATTGATTTTTGTATCTTTCATGTTAATTTTATATAAACAATCTGAAGAAAAGTCAGCAATAGCGAAGAATGATTTTGTTGGCTTCCTTAAATGTAGAGGCAGTTTTTTCAATTTCGTTCACGTATGGTCGTGACAGCCACATCGTTAGGAAGCATTAGTAATCCTTTCATCGAATCTTCAAAAAATCATCCAAGTCATTACCCAGGAAAAACGTTCATCACCGACACTTGCGTATCTAAGCCGAGTTTGGCAGCTACACAAGCCTACAAATTTTCCGGATTAAACTGGAAAAAAGGAAAGCCGTCAAGTGAGTAATTACGAGACTATAGATGAGTGGCAGAAGAGTGAAAAGCCTTTGGCGGGTTTTCTCGTTTTTTCCGGGCCCATTAAAAAAAAGCCGGGCTCGGGTGCTCGCGGCGTGGGATGCAAAGCGGGCGCAAAAAGGAGTCGATCTGGAGAAAACACGGTGAAAAGCGCCGTGGGTGACAAAGGTCATTTTTTGTGAGGGCATTGGGGGCTTTGTGCTTGTCCATTGTGGCTGCATTTTGTGCCACAGGACGAATGCCGGGCTGGGCATTGTCACACGAAGAAAAGACATTGACATTGTTGCCGCTCGCGCTTGTTACGAGAAACGGCACAAAGCGGCGAAAGAGTGCGCCCATTCACGGCTCAAAGGAAGAACGAAAAAGGGACGCATCATGGACGATAGTCGATTTCATTCAGGAAAACACGCACGCACCTACGAAAAAGCGGGAGAAAAAGGTGAATGGCAAGGTGAATAATGGGGGTACTAATAATTTAACCCTCGGTGACAGGAGAGTTTTTCGTTTCGCCACCCGCGAGTCCACGTTTCCGCTTCCCTTTTTTCAATGGCCGGTTGCTTTTTTTTCGTATTAGGGGTTTTTCTAGAATTTGTAGTAATTAATGATAATCGACGGTGGGTATTTTTAATGTATTTAAATGTTTTGTAGCTTTTCAAGGAAACGAACTTCAAGGAATTTATATGTTCTTATTTATAACTTATAAAAGTCATGTTATATAGTTTGAAGTAAGTGATATTATACATATGATGAAAAGATCATGAAAATATCGTTATTTGGATAATATAAATTAATAATAAAAATGAAAATATATAATAAATGTAAAAAATACATTGTGAATTGCCATTTTTTACGTGAATGAATCTAATGTTGATATTATTCATTTTCTTTAAAAGCAACATGTTTGAAAATATTCAAAATTGAGAAAAGTTTAGACACGCTCATGCATTTTTTTAAAAACCATTTCTACGAGATAAAACACATAATGAGGATAAAGTAATTTGGTAGATAATTAAACTATTTAAAGTAATGCAATCACATGGAAATAGAAAAATCAGAACTCATTCGAAACGATATTCAGTTTATTAAAAATGCTTGTGATACATGGCAGTATATAATACTAATCGAAAACACAAAATGAGAATGGAAAAATCGAAGCATTGTTAAAACTTTTGGGCTTGAACTCATTTAATTTTTAGTAAATTTGAAAGAAGATCATGAAGTATCATTTCCAAAAAATTACTTGTCATTGAAATTTTCTTTTCTAAAATGAACCTGTAACTAATGGCAGAAAAAAA
>JAPYZL010192023.1:0-23961 GCA_030522825.1 Platygaster orseoliae | reverse complement strand
CCCGGCAGGAAAAACGAAAAATGTGAACTTTGAGGGGCTCGAACTGTATGATGGTATGTTTCAAAAATTCTGCAAAAATAGGGTTTCGTTCTCCATATTATGACCTACAAATTCACAAAGTTTCATGAATCTATGTTGACCAGAAAAAAAGTTATGAATTTTCACGTGAAGGTGGCTGAAAACACGTGTTATTTATTTACATTTAAAATTTCAACGGCTCTGGGGCACGAGTTAGTATGAACCGATCACATTAAAATTTTAGAATAAATTTTTTTTATTTATTTGAAAAGTTTTCAGAGGGGGGGGGGGTGGAAAAAATTCCGACACCGCTAAAATAACGGACACTCTAATATGTACTGTGTAATTATAAAAAACCATGACAATTAGAGTGAAGAAAAATTATTTTTTTAATGATACTCAAAAATTTTAATAAATTTTCAAAGCAATGAAATATAATTTCAATTTTAGACTGTTGCGAAATTTCCCTCATATCACAATACTATACGTATACAAATTTGTGTCGAGAACGAGTACGAATGTAGAATAAAAAACATGGTTTTATATGCACTGAATTTGGAATATTTTTAATGTTCAACAGTCTACTCATGATACTCAATTGACATAATTGAATTTTTGAACAGTATTAATTGAATGACGCTTTTTTCATTCTTCGATTCTGAATTTATAATGTGTATAAATTCACGACTTAATCGGAATTATTGATCAAAAGACTATAGTTTTTATTTACGTTTAAATAACGTTTTTAGTATCCTCAAATCTATGAGATATAGAAGTTTGAAGATTTAAAAAGAGCAGCAGTTTTTGACTGATTTTATCTAAGTATACCCCCCACCCTCCGAACATCGTTAATTTATAAACACTAGAATTAATAAAAATGTGTTTTCGACGAGCACGATTTAGTTGGACACAGCAGAGATGGGAATATCATACCTGTCTCTCTCGCGCCCAAATGGTAAGGACTGTGAGTTAGAAAAGGACAGGTATGATAGTTTCCCATTTCTAGAAACAGGCATCCGTTATGTTCAGACCGTATGACGCTCAATATGTTGTAGGACAAGCAAATATTTCACCCAACATATTTGTTGTTTAATGTGAGAGAGGAAATTGAACGCGTGTCCTTGAATATTGTGTGATTGAATTTATTGGCGTGAGTAATTGTTTAGAGTTTTCGTTTTTTATTACTACTCTAATTATTTGAACTAATTGTTCGGAATTGTAAATACAGGCTTCAGAAGGGTTCTAACCGAACCGAAACGTCGCAATATGTTTTAAATAAATGACGTTTTCAATCACAAAAGGACTGGTCATCGTGCTTTTTATATCTGAATTAAAACACGGGCCGGGGATTTTTTATGATTAATAAAAAATGAATTGGAATCGTGCCATATATTTGGATCGCTAACACTTGAGACATAAAAAATATCTTCTTTTACAATGCGACCCCAGTAGAGGCGGTCATTTTTATGGCGCTGAATAAAAACATCAATGACATTACATGTGGAGATTATACAAATGTCGATATTTAGCGATGTTTTCATACAAAACTCTCCATTTTTACGAACCACGAAGTGTGGGAATCAAGTGTAGGGGAGAGTGGGGCTAAACCGGCCGTATTTTTACATTGTCAATTTTGAATAACAAATTATAAGGTTGCATGGATAATGATTATTCTTCTATGAGGAACAAGCCTATAGCTTAGTGTTTTAGAGGAAATGTTTACAAAAACGATCAAAAGTTTTGGTAATAATGATCGAAAAATGTACCTCTGTAAGCGGGGCTAATCCGGCCCAGGCGGGATCAATCCGGCCTTTCGTGGGGCTAAACCGGCCATGAAAATTTTGTTAATGAAAAGATATATAATTGAAGTAAATTTCTTAATAAATAATACAATATTATTTTAGAGAAAGTTCAAATAATTTATTTATTCATTTCTGTAAAAAAAATTTTTTTTTACTTTTTAGTTTTCGGGATCAGAAGAACGTTTATACTCCGGCGTTGTAGCCTTTCTTCTTGTACTTCTCCTTCGTAGGTTTTGTTGTTCAGGAATTTCAGCTTCTTGTTTTTTTGTCCTTTCTTTTTTGGAGCATCAGTTGTTTTTTTCTTTAGCTGCGATATGGTTTTTGCCTGTTCTTCTCTCATTTCCCGCAGAACTGGAGTGTCGGTTAAAATGGCACTAGTTCTGCGTTTTTGTCCCCTATTCGACGTTTTTTTCGGCCCAGCTTTTGGATGTGGACGAACAGTTTTCAAAATTTTCGCTAAGTTTTTGTTTGATGTCTCAGGTGTACGTTTGGGGGTTGAACAAAATGGAGAGCTCGTCCCTGCCGCAGGTGACGATGTCTGAGGTGTTGGAGGAGCTTCCTTGTTTTCATTTGGCTTCGCTTGTTTCATAGTTCAAGTTTCAATAGTTCAAAAATCAAGTAAAAGCTATTTTAGTAACTTATACCAGAGACCGGATTCAGACTGCGTATATTACAACCGAAAAACCTGTACGCAGTTTGGCCGGATTAACCCCACCATTACAGGGCCACTTTAGCCCCACGCGACGATTTTTTTTGTTATTGAAAAAAAAATAAGTAAAACATGCCTAAACAAAGTGAGCTTTGTTGGTCACTGTTACTAGATCTTTAATAAACAATAATAACTCATCTGCTCTATTAACGAACTTTAATTGCAGTTTTTATAAAATAAAGTTGAACAGCAAAATTGTCGTCTGATGTCACACGTGCGGCGTCAATTCTACGTTTGACCTTCTAAAGTTTTTCACGACCGCACCAATCACGTGATCTTTTGTCTGTAACGCGTGGTCTTTAGGACCAGTTCACATGCAAGAAAGCGATTTTCCACGGTGGATATTTTCTTTTATTTTTAGGGGCGCCGGTTTAGCCCCGGGGCCGGATTAGCCCCACTCTCCTCTACTTAACGATAAATAGAAACATGATTCTTTTTAAAGGAGACTAAACTATAACTTTATAACAAAAAATCATTGACAAAGTTGAAGTACGAAAAATGTCAATGTACAGGTTCTCTTCTGATACAGGAGTGTAAAACTGAGAGATATCATTACTTGTAGCTGGAATAAAAAGCGGCCATTAAATTTCTGTTTTTCTCGCTTAACCGATCGTTAGGGTAAACATCGTGGTCTTAAAGCAAAAGCCTGTTCCTAAGATACGTTAATAGCCGTTGAGTTAATTAGCATTAACTTTTATTACCTCCCTTTATTCATTTTCGAAAAAAAAAATTATTAATGAAGTACGTTTTGTGATTAACATCGTACATTAACATTAGGGTAATCGCGGCGGACTCAGTCTATAAAAAAATCATATGGGACCGAAGGGTACTGGTTTCGTGACGCGTGGGATATATTATGATTTCAAAAGTTTTTCTAAATTTTATTGATAGAAATTCTACATCAGGAAAACTTTATATATCTATATTTTCACGTAACTCTAAAAACCAAGAATAAAGTCTTTGCTCCATAAAAGTTTACAATTTCGAAATAGTTTGGGTAACATTATTAGAAATTTCAAATATTGCTTAGATATGGTCTATTAAACAATACCATTGTTTATTTTCTTTGTAAAACAGGTTTCAGAAACGCTTATGAAAAGATAATTTTCAAATTTTTGTCAACCAAAACTCTCGCCATGTATTCCAGAGTTATTAAAAAGGAAGGGAAAAAATGATGATGCAGATCAAGATAAGGTTCGATGGATCTAAGTTTTTTTGTTTTTTTCGAGTCGTTTTGGAATGAGGCTTGAGCTTATCACGGAAGAAATCGTGTCTTGTTGCTTTAAAATGAAGGATCGCTTCCGGTTAGTTTCCCGAAGAGGGTCGAAAATCGTCAAACGCGAAAGGAACGTTTCTGAATAATAAAAATGTCCTACAAATCACTCACTGCGAACTAGAGAATAATATGCTAATGATTCGCATTAAGGAGATCCTGGAATCGTCGGTTTAACGACCGGCACGATGTTAAGTGAGATCGTAATTTATGTCGATTCGGTTGCAGGTTTTTACAGAATCCAAACGAATATTGATTAGGGTGTCATTAAAACATACATTGATAAAACAACGTCGATAATAAAGGAGGAATTGTTTTTGTACATGGAAAAAAAAGTTAGAATTGAGTTTTTTCAGACGATGGAATTAACACACAAAAAAAAGAACATTTTTTTGGATAAAAGAAGTTTTTTTTTTTAAATGTTACTGCGAAAATTCAGAGGCAAAATAAAAAAATTAAAAATTTTTGTATGCGAAAAATGAAGCGTGGGTTTTGAAAATGAAAAAGTTTTGGTTTATGACCTATAATTATGTTATTTATATATAATAAACAATTTTACACAATTGAGATTCAAGTCATGTTAATTAAAGAGAAGTTTTACAAAAATTTGTCATTCTACCTATGAACAAGTTTTAGTTTTTTAACCAATATCTTACTCAAACGTTTTAATGAAAAATTCTTTCGCATTTAAATGCTAAATTAAAACGTGTAAACAATCTACAATTCTAGAATTATATATTTAACACTTCTTGAATCAAGAAAATTATTCAAATGTGTACCGGAATACTCAACTGGACAATTCAAATTCAATGAAATATTACTATCAAAAAATGAAGTTAGTAAAATTTGACAATATGATAGTACGGTTTAACTAAAATTCCAAAAGTTGTAGTATTACGATTTTTGAAGTAATTGAGTATTACTTCCTGAGATTGTTCTAAGATCTGCGGTAGAATCTATTAGGTCCTGAAATATTTGTTGTTCTCGCGCTGCCAGGCCATTCTGAAGTTTAGTACAATGGGTGTAATTATCCCTTCAAAACAGAGGAAACGCCAACCGACAATCAATGCTATGGTGGCAATTTATTGTCTCGCGCCTTGTTTAGCTGTCAGTAGGTGCCACAACGCGTAAAAAATACACACATCAAACAAATTAATACTGTTTACCGAATTTTGGAACAATTCAAATGATAAAGAAAACATTAATTATGATTTACTATTACCCAACAGTTTTGTGAAACAAAAGTTGCAAAACTTTACGCATTTTTTTATTGAACAAATGGTAAACAAAATTTTTGTATATGAACAAGAATGAATTTCAGAAAACTATTGAACTAATAGAAGATAATTTATTGAAGAATTAGTTTTTATTTCAGGCACAGCGGGAGCGCTCGACCTAGTAAGAAAGGGAGGGGGCATAACGCGAAGATCCAATCAAAAGGAAGACGAAAACGAAATAGTTCAATAAACTTTTTTTATTAAACTCGCTATAACTCTGGAACTAGACATTGGAATGAAATGAAATTTGGACACATAATTTTTCTTACTTTAGCGATGCTCCTGAAGTGGAGAAAAATTCATTGGCATTATATATATATATATATATATAATAACTCGGCGCAGTCATTGATTTATTCATACTGCGGCTATAATAATAATGCAATCAACAGAAAATTTTTATGGAGACTTCTTTGCTCTATAATAAAGAAAGCTTGTTAATAAAAGTTTTGAAAGTCTCAAGGTTTCGGGTTAATATTTAATATCATTGTTTATTATTATTTCAACAATAAATAAATAATGTCAATCAGTTTTTCTGCACTTTGAGAGCATCGCTAAAGTAAGAAGAATCATGTGTCCAAATATCATTGAATTCTAATACCTAATTCCAGAGTTATGGCGAGTTAAATAAAAAAAGTTTATTGAAATATTTCGTTTTCGTCTTCCTTTTGATCGGATCTTCGTTTTACGCCCCCTCCCTTACTTACTGGGCCGAGCGCTCCCTGTTTTCCTTTCCGGGCCCTCAATTTTAAGATTCTAATAACTGCGTATGACTATTTTGTCACAACATCGTTGAATTGTGATTCTATGACTACATGGAGGAAGTTTAATTTAACTTCGACTTTCTCGAGGAAAACATTTTTTACGACGTTTGTATATGTGCATTGTAAACGTTATAAATCTATCATACAGAATGTTTCTTTCGTTAGTAATGTCTTCTACTCAGATATAAAAAAGTTCTACAAATTCATGATATAGGTAAGTCATGGAATAGAATTATTACTTACACGGACTTCTAACGAAGTGGCTTGTACCCGCGTCCAAAACAGTTTAAGTAATTTTACGTTTAAGGCTTATACATAAAAGCATTATATTTTAGGCTATTTTCAATTTTTTCTGAGTTGCACTGAATCTTTAAGGCGATGAGCTTAAATTTTTTCCAAATAGATAGTACTAGGTTTTTTATTAGGTTTATTTTTTCACATTCACTGGCTATTGACGGTGAAAACCAACGAATGCCATAACATTACCTTCAAACTTTTAACTGAATAATAACTTTAAGAAAAGACTAGAAAAATCAGCAATATCTATAATGGTTATAAAAATCGCAGGGATTCGGTTGACGTTCAAAATTACTGTAAATACCTTATTATTATGGTTCAAGTCAAATTGAACAATTCTGCCAATATTAATACAAATCGAATTTTTAATCAAGATTGCTTATCAATGACCAGAAATAAGATAAATAATTTTTTTCAATGCTTTTAAGACTCCTAAAAACCTGAAGTCATTGTGTACAATATTTTCAAAAAAACCATTGACTATCATGGTTTAGTGAAATTCTTAAAATTGATTCACACTGTAAGAATTTTAGAATATTACTAATAATTTTTGTCCAGATCACACTTACATTACACAGTAAATCTCTCGAATTTCGTAAGGTCACCTCGAAGGTTACCTTAAAACTTCGGACTAAATAATGACTAATATGGAACTCAAATGAAAAATGACTGTAACACTTACAGAACTTGTAAGATTTTGACACACGTTACAAGTTTTTATTAACATACAATTTTTTAACAACTGCAACTATTCAACTTCCTAGATCACTACAAATTGCTATTTCAATCAATATTGCGGATCAATTACCAGAAATAGCAGCAACATGTTTTGGAATAATTTTATCATGACATCCAATTTTTCGACATGAAATCGAACACCGTGACGGTTCCGGGTACCTCTGAAAGTTGAATGAACTTCAACACACAAAGATTCTACTTTCTTATATTTCCATGGTTCGAATAGTCCAAAATTTTCCCACTGCTACACCCTGAAAATCTTTGGATCTTTCATAGTGAAAGAATTATCAAATCAAATTATCACTCATTCCGATTGCTGATGGTGACCATAGTTTATAAAATTCCACACTTCTCGAACTCTGTAGTTTAAATCGTCTCAAAGACTTGCAACTGCCTGATCTTGACAACATCTAGGATATCCCCAGTAAAAAAATCATCGATGAGAATCATTATCATTTCGAACCTTCGTACACTTGTTCCGATAGTTGGTGGTGGCCGGCGTTTATATGGCACTGGGCGCGTGGTGAAGAGGCCTGGGGCGCGGACGGGAGGGCGTGGTCGGCGCGATTCCGAGCGTGTGACGGATGGTGCCCACCTGTGGATTCATTCACTAATCTCCACGCTAAGCAAACAGCATGAATGCAGCCCGTCATTATCGCTGACGGCGTAAGTAGCGCCCGTGTTCCATCCCCCCGCACGATATTTATTACGGCCCATCGTCCTGGACGCCGCAGCGCTGCGCGTTGGCTGATCCGGTTTTTGACTGACTATCAAATGACCCCAGCCATCATTTGCCCGTCACCTCCTCCAAGAAGATGAGGCCCCGCAGAACCTTCTTTCGCATTTCCGACTTTCACGCTACGTCCCGCACATAATAATTATACCAGGCCCCACGCCGTCACCCTGGGCCCGTCTGGTGTTAAGTTCACATCGCACCTCGTTTTCCTCGGCCCCGTGCTAGATTTCACGAACCATCGCAAGCCACTCAAGTAGCGCTACTTTTATTAGTAAAAAAGAAGCAGTTACATCTGAAAGAGGGCCTTGTTGTTTTGTCTGTTGACGCTTAACAGTTTCTCAGCAAGTTTTGACTTTTGAAGTGAAACGTTTTAACCGGCGCCTGGCGCTCGAAATATCTTGAGCAGAGGGAGCGAAATGAGCCGGATGGAATTCGAAGCATTCTGTGACGTTATCTAACCTAACCTAACCTAAGAATCGAAATATCTTAAGTTCTCAAACCTTAAGACTTGACCTTGGTCTGATATTGGCCCGATATTGGCCTGATCTTGGTGTAATTTTGGCGTGATCTTGGCCTGATCTTGACATGATCTCAGCCTGATCTTGGCCTAGTCTTGGCCTGACCTTGACTTGACCTTGACCAGACCTTCACCTTAAGAAGATCTTAAGATCTTCCTCAATTTTCTTTGATATCTTAATTTTTTTTCAGTCATTACATTTTAATGATTGCTCGGTTGTTTTTTTTTAAAAAGTTTTTTTATATCTCGACTCTCTGAAATGCTGATCAAACTCCTTCAGATTCGTTCAGTCTGACCATAATTTTTACAGTATTACATTTTGAGAAAATTTTAAGTGATTTAAACCATGATTTAGCGTTTTTCGCGTTTCAAGTCGGAGAGATAAAAAAACGAAGACGCTGGTACGGATCGCGATGACAGGAGGGCGGTAAACCAAAACAAGACAGAAAAGGAAAGGGAAAAAATGGAAATAAAAGTAAAAAACAAGGAGCAAAATGGAATTGCATGCTGTTCCTCTACGTGTAATGCATATGGATGACGTGCCACGTGATGTATTGCTGGTGACGTTATAATGCAACTATAATTATTTCGGGGCCGTTCAAACACCGGCCAGTTTGCTTTTAAACACGGGTATTGGATACCATCTCCGCGCTTTTCGCAATTACGAGAGAGTTTAAGTGTAAACGAAGATTTTTACCACGTTTTTTCGGAATTTTCCCGTTATTGGGATGTACTACTCTCTGGAGTTGGGGAAATTTCAAAAACAAAATACATATTATCAAAAAAATTCGTGAAAGATTCAAAGAGTTGAATGTGGAAAAAAGAATAAAAAAATTAAAAAGCGTTTCAAAACTAAAACTATAGTGAGTATGACAAACTCAAATTAAAAAGGTATTGCGCACCCTGAAAAACGTTAAAAAGGCTATGCAGAGTTAGTCTAAACGAACTCGAAGGACCTTGAGGTACCAATATGATGGAGTGACGAAGAGATTGCAAGACCACCGGAGTAATGTTCGCACTAATAGCAGTGATTACCCTGCCTCGTTGAGGATGAACGCGCCCGCTCTTTCTTGTCACCCCACCCCTCTTTCAAAGAAGCATGCCTTATCTTTGTACTTCTGATTCTTTGTGGATTAACGGACGCTTACCAAGCCATTGGCACATTTTTAAAAATAATTTTTTCGTTAACATTAATCAACAAAAAAATTGTTGGTAGATATTTTGAAAATCAGAAGAAGTTTTTTTTTGTCAGTGTGAAATTTCAGTTAATTGATCATGATTCTGAAAATTATCCAATTAATTTTTTTTAGAATCGAATAAAGGTTTTTTTCAAAACTACATGTCATTTAGTATTCAATTAGGTATTAAAATACTAAACACTTTCAACGTAATACCAAGGATACTGGAATAAGGATGCCCGACTTGCTACAATGAAAGCAGAAAGCATACGGTCAGCGGTGTGGGAGGAGCAAATTTTGTTTCTTTCTCTTTTACTCTAATGTCTTCTTTTTCTCACACTCGTTATGTAGTTGAGTATTCGCAAGAGGCACCTGGAAACAGCTGGCAGGGATAGGATATATCAGTACAAAATCATTACTGATAACTATTACTAGCTTTTGGTTTTTTACTGATAAATATCAGTAAAAGTTAGTTTGGATTTTTCGAATTTTTTTTTGTATCTATCAATCTAAACTGAGATTCTTGATGTAAGAACTGTGAAAAATTAAGAAAACATGCAGGTCTTGAACCATGTCCCTAGTTGTGACAACTCCGATCATTGTTCTTATTTGAGTAACTGTACTTCTTATTCGCGGTTTTACTCTCGTATGAAAAACAACGAAAGAAGAACAAGAAGTTTGGTTAGATAAGAATGAAGACAGAAAAAAGGGTTGGGGTATAGGTTGGTAAAACCAGGACCCCGCGGGGGGCTCATAATTGCCGACCCTGAGGATCAGCCGGCCCCATGGGGCCCACCTCTGTTTGTTTTATACCCTAGTTATACAAACACGAGATCTACAACCGATATATGACATTCATCTTTCTATACTTTCTTTCCTACTTTTTTATTTTTTTCATTTTCCTCCACCTTGCAACGAAAGAACTTTTTCAAATCTCGGTTTAACACGGAAGCAGTATTTTCAGCATGAGATACTTGCCAGTTTTTTCTTTTTATGGTTGTCCGTGTTGCCATAAATACATTTTGAAATTCCGAAATATTGAAGCAATTTTTTTGATCCAGGAAAATCATCTATAAGGCTTTACTATCAAAAAACAAAATATGAAATAAAATAAATATTTTATAGTATAAAATTGAAAATTTAAATATAAAATTTTAAAATATAAAATAAAATAATAATAAAATATATATTTATTTATTATTTATAAAATATATATATAAAATGTGTGCTTTGTTAATATTTCAAATTGCCTTAATCGTTGGAGTATGTAATTCAAAATACAGGGTGTCCACCAAATCACCTTATCAACTGGAAACCATGGATTCCTCATGAAATTCTAAGACGATTTTTCCTTCGCCATTTTTCGTAATACTCAAAATCAAAAAAGATATTCGAGTTTAAAATTTAACTAATAAAACCGCTCCTACGAGGAGTGGGGATAAAAACCACGGATAAAAATGTTCCTTAATTTTCTCCATATTTTTCTAAGTTGAAAAGTCCTTAGCTACTCTTGACAAAACTCAAAATTGAAAAAGATATTCGAGCTGAAAGTTTCAACTATTCAGATTTCTCAGAATTCCAATTGAATATCTTTTTTGATTTTGAGTTTTGTGAAAAGTGACCAAGAACTTTTCGACTTAGAAAAATATGGAGAAAATTTATGAAAATTTTGGTCCGTGGTTTGTATCCCCACTTCTTGTAAGAGAGTTTTTATTGGTTAAATTTCAAACTCGAATATGTTTTTTCATTTTGAGTTTTATGAAAATAGGAAAAGGAAAAATTGTCTTAGAATTTTATGAGAAATTCATGGTTTTCAGTTGATACGGTGATTTGGTGGACACCCTGTATATCATATTATCTGCTGATATTTTTAAAATATTTTCAATGTTATGTGTTACTGCTTTTTTCTCTAATCGTAATGATATTGTCAGTACATTTTCTTCAAGCTCGAATTAAAAATGTCAAAAACTTGAATATCAAAATAAAACTTCTTATATTAATGTACTCAACCAAGCTTCTCACTTTGGAAATGGCAAGCTGTAGCAAGGCACGTATACTATACCTATATAGGATGTGTATATAGGTATAGTATACGTGCCTTGCTACAGCTTGCCGTTTCCAAAATGAGAAGCCTGTACTCAACACTGAAGCAAAGAGTCTAGTTAAAGTCATATCGCGAAGACCTACATATTTTACTTTGAAACGGACGATACATGACACTGAGACTTGGTGCTTACAATAACAAACATTCTATCTTCCGCGCTTTTCCCGAAACACCAATGTGACACATGTGTTACTTCTGCGTCAGGTTCTTCAAGATTGTATCTTTACTCTTACTTTACTCTTACTATACTCTTACTATACTCTACTATACTCTTGTACCCAGTAAATAAAAACGTAACAAACAAACAAAAATCATGAAAAATCGAAAATAAAACAGACGCAATCGAAATTTCATCAATACAATCTACTCCTGAAATCAGTGCTTAGAATACAGTAGACTCTCGATATTAGTCATAAAAGTACTTTACACTCTTTCAAAAATTCTGGCTTTTATGATTAGAATTCATTCCCAGTTTTTCTACAATACAAATATTCACATTTTACATTATAGAAAGATAAAGGATAAAATAATAGTAAGAATCAAAAAGTGTGAAACCACGACCTGACAAAGTTTTTTCGTTGCAGAGTAGGCTCTTTTTCGTCTATTTTACCCCAACATCGCCATGGAAGCTTTCGCCACGTCTCATTACTTATGGATCGCACTCATTCAAATTCCAGGCTTGCCTCGCATGATTAATAATACATCGTTACGGCTTGCTACCACTAAAATATCCTCGCTTCTCACGCTCATTATGCATCTCGCGTAGCAGCAGGGATTCACCCGTCGAACGGCTCTCTATTGACGAAGATTTTGACCTTTCTTCCGTAGATTTTTGCCGAATATTTCAAGTGAAACACGAGATATAAAAAACGCAGATACCCATCTTCTTAATAACTGAATACATAGTTTTTGTTTTCTCCGGAATATATGACAAAATTTATTCAAAAAGTTTTATGCAAAATAAACAAATTATTATTGCAGGCCAACTCTAAAAAAATTATTTATTTCTCTATATAATAAAAAAACTTTATCCCGCTGATTCAGTGAACACTAACCTAACCTGACTTCTTAGGACTCAATACTTAATACTTAAGACTTAACACTTAATATTTAATACTTAACACTCAAGACTTAACACTTAATACTTAATACTTAACACATAGTACTTAAGACATAACACTTAGTACTTAAGACTTAACACTTTATACTTAAGATTTAACACTCAAGACTTAACACTTAATACTCGAACACTTCCGAACGTACACTAATGTCACAAAATGTTATACTCCAACATACCCGAACACTTCCGAACATACTCGATCATACCCGAACATACTCGATCATATCCGAACACTTCCGAACATGCACTAATGTCAGAAAATGTTGTACTCGAACATACCCGAACACTTCCGAACATTTCCGAACACTTTCAAACATACCTAAACATTTCCGAAAATTTATATATATTAAATGATTTCCGTCTATCTACACATTTATTTAATGAAAAAGATTTAAATCTCAATATCTTTCAAGAAAAATTTTTTTTTAATAAAAAATATTCCTCAAAAAGAAACTGAATGGGGGTTGGTGCGTGAAGCGCGCAGGGGGGCGAAGCCCCCCCTAGTTAAATCTAAAATTATTGCATGGCACAACTCTAAAACAAAGGGTTGTATCGTAATGAGTTCATAACCCTATCGCATCAAGCACTATTTATTCAACTTCAGAGGTCCGTAACCCCGTTGTTTCTAAGCTTTGACTAGGAAATGATACTCTGTGTTTTTATGTCTCGATATTATGTGGTCGGCGGGAGCTTTTTTTTTATCACACTCTGGCGACCATGGCGCTAGTAGCACTTTGATAAGGTCACTTTTTGGTCCATGGACAGCAAAAAAGTGATGACCCTCGGCATGTAGAACATCGTATTCAATATATTGACCAGTTCTGTTAATAAGTTAAAGAACTCACCTCACTGTCGATTTTCTTGAACTCTGGGTCCTCCTCGTCAACCTCGAAGTATAACTCCGTGGACGTAATGGAAATAATACCCGTAGCGACGATTCCCGGCGCAATGAGTTTGCCTTTCGTGCTGATGTTAATCGGTCCTGCAAACAAAAAATCGTACTGAATCTACTATCAGATCAATTAGTATAATTTTTTTGATTATTATTTTTTGATTATTATTATTCGGATATCAGCCAGCGAAAGTATATATTTCCACATACCCGAAAGATCGTTATCAATGTCGCGGTCATCGGAGAGGAGTTCGTTGTCGTCCATGAGGTCAGAGGATTGTATTTGTTGTTGGTGGGCACGGTTAGACGCCAAGTGCGAGTGGAACTCTTCACGGGCCTGGAGGATAGCGTCCTCCGGCGCGCCATGTTCCAAGGCTGCCTTCAACGTGGCCTCAGGATGGCTGGAGCCTAGTGGATTGTGCACGAAACGTTTCCGCCTGCGTGCATCATCCTCCCACGCATCCAGTTTCCAATATTCTCCCATCCTTTTCGCAAAAAAATTCATCCAATCGTCACCATAATGACAATTATCTTCAAAGTTATCACTTACGAATGGAAAAAATTGTTTATGAAAAAGTTAGAAGTGGCTGTGACAAAATTTTGGTTTTGCAAAAAAAGTAGGTGAAAATAATAATTGTATGTCAACTCGTTCATCTAGTTCCACTACTTCTAGTTGGTAGCTTTATTGCCGCAACCGTAAGAGTTGAAAAAATCAATGATTTATTGTTAGTAGATTGTCAGGTACGAATACAAGATCAGGTATTTTTACTTTACTGGCCTGAAAAAAAGATTAGTTAACTTTACACTGTGCGTAATTTTTCAAAGGCTTTTGATAAAGTGATAAATGCCATTTGCTTCTAATATTCGTTCATAAGAAACAAATATTGTGTTTTTTGAATATCGAGAATTTATCCAGAAAAATTTTAGCCCGAAAATATTATTTCACACTCATTTCGTAGGAGCTGGAAGTTAGGTGACATCATGAAGAATTTTGATGAAGGTTTTATTTTCTTAACGACTCAACAGCATTTTAGGATACTTTGAAAAATAACTTCAACTCTATAAGAAACGGTATTAAATTTTTCTACAATTCATAACTAGAATTTCTAAAAGTTTTCTTAACTTTTTAATATTCATATAAGAGTTATGTTGTTTTTAGAACTCAAGTATGATTCATCAAAGTATTCATAAATATTCTCGGTCACTTGACAAATATTAATTAATAATCCGTAAACATTTTTAGAAGCGTTGGTCCTTTCAAAAAACTTTTCCACATTCGGATTTTCAGTTACTTGATTAGATTTAATAAATATAAAAAACATTTATTTCACTAAATCTTAAGCAAAATTTCAACACTGGCGGTATTTTTGAAAAATGCATATTTAGATATCAAGGAATTTACAAATCGAATTACATGTGGTTGTAATTCATATTTATATTTAGAGTATGAATTTTATTTTCTCCATAACTGATTCTACTTAACAAAACGTGCAAGAATCTGAAAACATTCCCTAAAGTTTCATTGCATTTAAAGAATGTCAGCAAAAATTAAAAAAATTTTTTTTAATCTACGAAACTATTGAAAAACATCGTATTTTATTTCTCATCACTTGTAGCATTGATAACAGACGAAAATCTCTCTCTTTTTTTAAGAAATGTGTAATGGTAATGATGATCCTTACAAATGAAACAAAAACAGCTATCGTCAAATACATATTTCGAAGAACAAGTAAAAACATCTCAAAAAGTTCCAATTAACATCTTACTTACAACTATAAACTCATATCTATTAAAACATCGTCAAAACCACCATCAGAATTGTAGTAGATCACGGTTTTTTTTAAGATTTTAAATCTAACTGACAAGTATATTTGGGTGACCAGAATATTGAATATGAAACTGTAAGAATTTTGTAAAGATGAAAATTTTTCTTTTTTATGAGCGTCACCTTACTCATGTACATGGATAGTAGCTATCCGTTGCGAATAAAGACATTTCAATTAAAGAAGTTACAAATAGAAGATATTTACTTGGCAGCCAGTGGATCCATGTACCCCCAAGCACCATGCTTGTTCGAGAGAATGTTTCGAATCTTCTCCATCAAACGACTGGCGATAACGTTGTCTCGTCGTCGCGCAGCCGTTATCAAATGGTCGCACATTCGTTCCTCTTCACGTCTGTCAAGCAACGACTGTGCACACTGAGACTGAAATACACAATAAAAAGTAATGAATATGTGAAATGTAGAAAAAACATAAAATAATTGTCACACGTACTAATTAACGGTAGCTGAGTTTTAATTCATAATATTACGAATATAAAATTGTGTTTAATTATCGTCTGGACTATTCGAAATTTTTTACTTCGAAATCGGCGTGCTTCAATACGTCGTCGGCCCGCATCCGGTTCAGGATGAACTCGGCTTCGTTGGCAACGCGCACTATGTGGTCCTTCATTGCGTGCGATAATAACCTGCAATGCGATCCATCACATGAAATCGTGCTTTACGAGCCACGATAGCCAGTTAATAACAAACACGACCCCTTACCGTCCTTCGTTAATGAGCTCGATGAAGGCGAGGCCCGCGTGCTTTTGCAGCGAGTTCTGCCATTCCTGGGAGCACAGCAGCATCACCAGTTCCACTACTGAGTTGCTGTTCTTGAAAGTTGTCAGTCCTGGTTTAAGAGATTACCATATCAGTTACTTTACGCTTAATCAGAGAGAACTCCCTGTTCTTAAGAATTCCGAAAATATAACAACCAACTAATTTTGCAGAGTTAGTTTTTGATAATATAAAAAAATTCGATGTGACTATCCAATTTTACCTTTTCCCTCCATGAGAAGTTCTTGACCGTGAGAGCCAACGAGTGTCTTGGACAAAAACGGGGCAAAGTCCACCATAATTTCGCGCAGCAAGGGGCAAACTGAGCCAAGTGCCATTTCCAATTTCTGCGTCAATGAGGCCTCGCGCGAGGGCGTCGGCACCGGCAAATGATCAACGAGGCTCTTTATAGGAAGATCTTCGCTTCTTGGCGATGACCCTGTCACCACGAGGTGATCCGGCACGCGTACCACGGATATCTCGCCCGTCATTTTCTCGCCACGCTCCGGGTTTCCCATCGTTTCTGGCTCCATGGCTCCACTCGCGCCGTCCGCCAATTCACCTGTCAACGGAGAGAAGAATATGTCATTTAAAATCTATCCACGACTTTAAAGAAAGTTCCATGAATGCATGATCGAGGATGACACAAAGTTTTATGTAATTCACAAAACTGTATGACAGTACTAAATCGACAAAGACACGGAGTTTTATAAATTTTAGAGGCTACACTTTCCCTTATATAATTATTTCAACTTAACCAAAGTTCTGTAAATTTTTGCCTACTTGATGTTGACGAATATGAAAAAATCACACCTCGTGAATGAGCTATGTTATGAATGTTCCTCGGATCATCCCTAGAGTTGATAACAGGAACCGCATCACCATCCTCGTTGAGATTGACGTCGGTCCAAGCCTCCTCCGAAGAATTGTGCTTGTTGTTTTCGTTGTCGGTTATGATGTCAGATGGACACGGTTCGGCGGAAGCGTTGCTCCGCTGTGCGGTTTCCTCGCTTGAGTCATTGCTCTGTGAAAAAAGAATAATGCAAAGTGCAAACCCAGAATCTCAAAATAGCAAATCATTCTTCCATCATTTTACTAGCCATTTTTCAACTCTGGCGATATCCGTATTTTTTCTAAAAATTTAAGAAATCGTATAAATTTGGGCAATTGTTGTGATATTTCACAGTAAGTTAACTAGGAAATCTGAAACTTTCGATAAATTCTTCGTGACATGTACATTGTACGACCATAGATAGTTTTTTTGTTTGTCTTAATGATATTATAAAAATATGATAGATACCTTATTATATAAGGAATTCAAAGAATGACAACCCCGAATCTCTCTAAAGAAGTCTACAAAAAATATCCAAAAGTTTCTGAAGATATTAAAAATAAGACTGTTTGAATAGCTTTGTTGATGTTTATTGCCTGATGAAGACCCGAAATCACAGAGTAGACACGTTGCTAATAATTTAAACATTGCATAAAAAGTTGGCAGAAATGTAATTTTACTCAGAAAACTCGGTGAATTTTACAATACTGATATTAATGCTCCACGTCTTTGGATTTAATAAATCTCTTAACTTACTACCAATACAGCATGTGTTGCTGAGAAATAACTGGTGAAAATTGAGAATATGCTTACTCAAAGAAACAAAAACGCATCCCATGCACGCTTTTCACAAAATATACTTTTTATACCTCAACCATCACCAGCCAGTTTTTCACCTCATGCAGAACAACACAATCATTTTACATTGTGTTGGGCAACGTGTAAAGCGTCTGCACAGGTGTCGTGACTCGGACAAAAAAAGACGAAGAAGTCTCTTCAGCGCTACAATTCACTTTTTCATCACTCTAGCCTCAAACCTGACATTTTGACGTGACTTTGAGGCTATCGTGATGAAAAATATCATTCGCTCTCGTGAGGTATCGCAAATTTTGCTTCAGCCGATTTTATCTCTCGACTTCGTCTCAGAAGAAAACCTTCGGCTTCGCTAAAATTGAGGGCCCGTAAGGGAGGGGGCGTAACGCGAAGATCCGATCAAAAGGAAGACGAAAACTAAATATTTCAATAAACTTTTTTTATTTAACTCGCCATAACTTTGGAACCAGCTGGTTCTGTAGATTGTAGACAGCTGTCTATAGACATTGGAATGAAATGAAATTTGGACACATGATTCTTCTTACTTCAGCGATGCTCTCAAAGTGCAGAAAAACTCATTTACATTATTGATTTATTGTTGAAATAACAATAAACAATGATATTAAATATAACCCAAAACCTCAAGATTTTCAAAACTTTTATTTACAAGTTTTCTTTATTATAGAGCAAATAAGTCTCCATAAAAATTTCATTTTGATTGCATTATTATTATAGCCGCAGTATGAATAAATCAATGACCGCGCCGAGTTAAAATATACAGGGTGTCCCAAGTCCCAAGTAAATTGTGACAGCCGAAAATCATAGATTCCTTACGAAAATCTAAGACTTTTTTCCTTTGCCATTTTTTAAAAATCTCAAAATTTAAAAAGTTATTCAAGCCAAAAATTTTAATAATAAATGCCTGAGTAAAAAAGTCCTTTGCCACTTTTTACAAAACTCAAAATCCAAAAAGATGTTCGAGTTTGTAATCTAAGAAATCTGATTCGTTAAAACTTTTAACTCGAATATCTTTTTTGATTTTGAGTTTTGTAAAAAGTGGCAAAGAATTTTTTTACTTAGAAAAATATGAAGAAAATGTAGGAAAAGTTGGGTCCGTGAAAACCCACTTGTTGATAGAGGACATTTATTATTAAAATTTTTGGCTTGAAAAACTTTTTAAATTTTGAGATTTTTAAAAAATGGCAGAGGAAAAAAAGTCTTAGATTTTCATACGGAATCTATGGTTTTCGGCTGTCACACTTTACTTGAGACACCTTGTATATATAAATAAATAATGCCAATGAATTTTTCTGCACTTTAGGTGCATCGCTAAAGTAAGAAAAATTATGTGTTCAAATTGCATTTCATTCCAATGTCTAGTTCCAGAGTTATGGCGAGTTAAATAAAAAAATTGTATTGAAATATTTGGTTTTCGTCTTCCTTTTGATCGGATCCTCGCGTTACGCCACCTCCCTTACTTACTAGGTCGAGTGCTCCCGCTGTTTTGCTATCTGGGCCCTCAATTGGCGATCGCTCCCGAGTACGAAATATACCATTTCTCCAGGGGTCGAGAACTCCCATATTTAAACACGGGCAAATGATTTGACTGGATTTCGCATGTAATAGTTGGTAGATGGCGTTAGTTATTCATACAACTATAATATCTACATATATTATACCTATAAAATATATAGATATATAGTTGTATGAGAAACTAATGCCATCTACCAACTATTACATGCGAAACCCATTTTCCAAGATTTCCTATCTAGTCCACGACCCCTGCATTTCTCACCCTTGTCGCGTAACCTGCAAAGGCGTTTTACACATTGCCCAACACAACCTGAAATTTTTTCATTGCTCTGCATGAGGTAAACAACTCGCTTGTTGATGGTTTCGATATAAAAAACTAAATGTTGATCTTGGCCCGAAAGTTAAGACGTTTCACGGCGACGGCAATATTTTAGCCTTGTTTCGAAAACATCGGCCCCGCCGCGAAACGTCATTCTTTTACACCTAGAAAAACAAATAGCCATTCTCCGTCCAGATTTTAATGTATAACTATGAGATTTATCTACTACGAAAATTTTTCTCCACTTTTGATATTCTTTCTCCTTTGAAGAGAAGAATACGTCCTACAGTACCAAAATATGTCAAAGAAACGTAGATAAAAGGTTTCAATAAACTCACGATATGAAATATAAATCTACGGGGAAGCATGCTAATGGTCATAAGTATACGACTACAAGACACCCAATTCTCAAACGAGAAGGAAGATCAACTAGTTTTTTAGAAGAAATAGATAGAAATCTACAGAAATAGGAAAGATATCATAAGTGTCACAATGCGGGAAAAGTTACGAGTTCGACACGTAAAAATTACTGCGCTTGCGTTTTGTACGTGGGACCGGTTTCTTGTGTCTCGTTCCTTGGAGCTTTTGCATTTGTTCGTTTGTTTATTCTTTACTTTCTGTTATTCAAAGTGCTTTTTTCCCGGTAGATCGCGTTGGAATAAATACATAACAATTATCTTACATTTTTATTTTTTCCACGTGCTATCCGTGTTTTATTTACAGTGCGAATTCTAAGGTGTCTAACGAGGTCCCGAATAGAATTTTTCGCACATAAGAATTGTTTTCCGAATAAAAACAATAAAAGCTGATAACTTTTATACGACTCAATTTTTTAATCTTCCAAAAGTCACAGATCCTTTAAATTTCAAGGTCATCATTTTCTAATCTGTTAGACACCCTGGTATTTTTTAGTATATTCAGAATAGATTTTCCATTTTCGAACTGTTTCTGATTGTCTCGTTTTTTGCCCGTTTTGAGCATTTTACCTGAGAATTTTGTAGCAGCGTTTCGGGTCTCGCTGAAGAGCTGAGGGCTTGTTCTGGAGCAGCATAATTCTCGGGGACTGTCCTTGTCAGAAGCACGCCACTATGACTCTCCTTTGGAATTAGCGGTTAGTACTTGTAATTATTTCGTATTACGAAAAAAGCATGAGCTTGAGCTGTTTCGAAAGTATTTTTTTAGAAAACAAAGTAGGTGAATTTGGTTTTCTATTTGTAATATTCATGTGTTGTGTCAAAGGAGTAATCAATAACAAAAAGAAAAATTTTTAGGTTTATTAATTCTTAGGAATATAAAACAAGTTGTAGTAAAAACATTGAAGATTATATGATGATCTAATAATTGGACTTTAGAGTTATGGAACTGCAAAATGTCAAAATATAAACTACGAAATGTTGTCGGTCAGAATGTTTGATCAAGAAATTAATTAATTTCACTGACTGATATGGATTTTTTGAGAACATTCTTTGGTTCTCAGTGAATGTCAAATCGGGGCAGGTAAATATTTTTTTTGTAAAAATCAGGGCAGGTAAATCAATTTTTTCTTTTCCACATATTTCTTATCTAAAAGATATGAGACATACGCTGTTAAATGGATTTAGTCAAATTCGACATAGTTTGAGTGAAATATACAACCGCGTGCAGTAAATTTGTGTGACTCCGCTGCATTCGTCCACACTTTCGTCACTTTAGATAAAACCTGCTTTTTGATCTATTGTCAATCCTTATCTATATGTGTAGGTGTGTGCAACGATGTTTTTTTTTCTTTTGTAGATTGTTTTTTCGTTTCTTCGTTTTATTTGTTTATTTATATTCTACAGTTCTTCGATTGGGCAACATAATGTATAATTACGCGCTTTTGATATTTGTACATTTTTATAAATAATGGGTTGTAATCGTAGATGTTTATATAAAAAAAAATAATTAAATCAGTATAAATTGGTAATAAGGTCATACATGAAATTATTTTTCAATAAGAAATGTAATTGGTAAGAATCGTACTTGCAGAATGTAATATATCCAAATTTTAATGATTTTTGATTTTTAAATAGTATAACAATGTATATTCAGCATGTATTCCAAAAAAAAAAACATATATATTTACTTTGTGATATAAAAAACTTTCTAGTATAATAATATTTTTTTTAATTTATATTGATAACGTGAATTAGTAAATTTATTTTGTAATATCACGAACTTTTTAATCAAAAGTCGTAACATTAACTTTAATAATGTTAAAATCAAATACCGCCAATTCAACAAAAGAAATACAATGATTTCGAAGTAATTTCCATAATAACTACAGAATTTTTCAATGCTGACCAAACAATGAAACTTCTCTGGTAAGATAAAAGAGCTGCTTTTTTGATAGAGAAAATAACAACGAGAAAACATGATTTCTCTTTTTTTAAATAAAATATTAAAAATATCTTATTTCATGACATTAAACATTTTAAAGTAAATTTTATAGAAACACGAGTGAGAATACATTTCTCGATTCTAAAATGATGAAAAAAGTTCCTGGTTGTCCTTAAAATGAACCCGAAGAGAAGCTAATGAAAATTACCGAGTTGCTCCATAAAAATTTGAATACTCGACGCGGGATTCACGATTGTTAATTGAATGACTCCACGAACACGAAAATATGCAATGGCAATTCGTTTCGAGTAGTAACGTATGTAGATTATTGGCGTGTCGTAAAATAAGCAGTTAAAAGCAGCGAATGTAAAAAAATGCCGAAAGCGTATATCTATGTAAAAATGGTTCTAACTACGTTCAACTCGGACCTTCATCCAACCATTACCACGACACATTGCAAATGGACAATTTTGTAGTTGGATTTTACCAGAGGTAACATGCAGTTCATTTGTTTGATTTTTCGTTTTTTTATGTACGATCACACACCATTTCTTTGTCTTGTATTGATCAAAGTGGTGACGAAATTATTAATCAAGCATAAATATTGATGTAATATAAAACACAAAAAAAAAATTATTGAGCAATAAGTATTTAAATATGGCTAATAGCGTTGTTGAAATAACACCGAATATAACAGTTTAAATTTGTCAATGGGAAATGAGATATCAATAATTATTAAGTATTTTTTTTTATTTTTGTTGAACGTTCGTCACCAGTGATCAAAACAGTGTCATAAACGTAGGATGCAAATTTCACCAAGTGCATTGTTTTCCAATCAATCAATTTTTTACCTTAGTGGAGGGTGGTCCGGAAGACGGGACATCATGATCAGTTAAAATGGAAGAATTATTTTCATCAACGATGATGACCTCGTATTCCCCATCATCTTGAGACTCTGATTGGCTAATGATTCCTCCGCTTTCTAAAAAATTTAGAAAACAACAATGTGATGCGAATATTCCTCAAAATTTAATTTTCATTTATCATTCAAAGTCAACAACAACATAGTCCTAAATAACAATGTACGCGGTCACAGAAATCCTCAAAATTAATTCCATCTGAAAAAAGATCGAAGTAAACAATTCTTTTTTTTTTGATTGATTAAATATGAGTCTTTGAAACTCTTCGTAAAGACGCAATACTACTCTGATACTCTGATCATTTTTGGTAGTAAATTTTTTGTTTTTATATTTATAGATTAAAATTTTATTAAATTTTTTCATTTGTAAATCGGTGTTAAGTTAGCGACTGCAAAATAATGCGATGGAGCGCAAATCAATCGTAACTTCAGTGAGTTTGCAAACAGTCCTGGCAAACCAAACTTCGTTTTCCCCTTAGGGTTTTGTTGTAAAAGAAAAATGCTGACATGCGATTTTGGGAAAAAGGATTTGGAAGAAAACTACTGAGTGTTGAAAAAAAAGCATTATTGCTAAGGGCAATGCAAGCAAATGTTGATTCCAACAAAAAGACAGTGATGAAATATCCCCATTTCAGCTCAGAGATAACAAAAAAGGTAGAATTTAAGACAACCAAGAAACTAGTCGATTCAAAAATAGACAAGTTGAACTTGAATAAACTTGAGTTTAAGTCAAATTTAACAAGAAAAAACTGCATTTAAAATCGATCACTTCAACTTGCTGACATAAATTTTTTAAAACCATAATTGAGGACCCGGAAAGCGAAACAGCGGGAACGCTCGACCTAGTAAGTAAAGGAGGGGGCGTAACGCGAAGATCCGATCAAAAGGAAGACAAAAACGAAATATTTCAATAAACTTTTTTTATTTAACTCGTTATAACTCTGGAACTAGACATTGGAATGAAATGAAATTTGGACACATAATTTTTCTTACTCTAGCGATGCTCTTGAAGTGCAGAAAAATTTATTGGCATTATTTATATATATATATATTATAACTTGGCGCGGTCATTGATTTATTCATACTGCGGCTATAATAATAATGCAATCAACATAAAATTTTTATAGAGACTTCTTTGCTCTATAATTAAGAAAACTTGT
>JAPYZL010192011.1:0-13798 GCA_030522825.1 Platygaster orseoliae | reverse complement strand
CGTTTTAAGGAACCGAAACCGTAATTTTTTGTCTCGAAACTCAAAAAGTTATATTTTTTCTCGAGACCGAAACCGAAACCGAAAACGTTATTTTTTTTTCTCGAGAATAATTTAAAATAAAAGCATGAACTTTAACTGAATTAAAAAATTTTCTGCTTCAAAATTTAAAATTCGATTTTGATTATTCAAGTAACTTCTCCATTTTACCTTTAGGAAAATTCTCCGCAATAATGTAGTGCTCAGTAAACACATTTTTTTTCATTTCTCACAGACGTTATTGTATCTCGTTATCGTAATACATGGCACAACAAAAAGAATGACGTTTACTCTGATTCAGAATTGTGAAAAACATGCAAATCGTACGTAAGTAAAATCAATGCGGAAAAATGTTGTATTTTCACGATAATTTGATTACGTCAAGAAACAAAGACAATCAGATATGTACAAAGAACATGAAATTTATACAGCCATTGTTCTTAAATAGGAAAAAAACAGTCATTATTATTTTATATTATGACACTTGTGAAAATGGGATTTTAATACCACACTGAAAAAAAAAATCTGATAAATATTTTAATAAAATATTCTACAATGAAATTAATTTAAAAATATAGTACTTTTTACTAGTTATTTATTGCATTTGTATTATATGATATTGGTAACGTTGTTAAGTGGTATTTTAAAAGTAGATGTATGTTGTTGTACAAACTCCAAGATATATGTATTTTTGTGTTTTCTAACATACTTTTGTTGTACTTTCTGAAATATTATATAGTCATTTTGAATTATTGATATTTTAAAAGTATGTTATTGATTTTACAATATTGAATGTGTTTTTGCAATAAACTGATCGGCACAGTATTCTATCTAAGCATGTAAAAAATCTTACAGTATGAACTAGAAATATCAATACGAAAAGATAAAATAATTGAATTGGTATTTTATTATAATGGGTATGGAATTCTGTGGACTAGTATTGTAAAATATATGATTTATTTAGTATAGTTTCAATTCTGAACATTATCACTTTTCATATATTAATTATCAAAAACTATCATAACATATAGTAATTTGTACAATATACCAAATTTTATTTTTTTATTATTTCAAAGAATATGCAATGTTTATTTATTATTTTCTAAAAATTCACGGGTTTACACTTTTTGTAAAAAGAAATATTGTGATAAATAGTAAAAAGATATACTGTTATAATGGATATTGTAATTGAATATTGATTAAAAACATTTTAATTAAAAATTACTTTAATAACTAAGATAAAAAAAAATAAAATCTCGTAACTGAAAATGAAATTCTTATCTTAATCTCACGCCAGATCTGCATTTTCAGTAGGGCTGCTTTGATATTGTAAAACCTACAAAATTATTGTAAAAATTACTATATTCTATATTCTAATTACTGTATTCTAGTACTTTTCACCATAAGTATGTTGAAAACTACTAGATTCTTTTCTCGTTGCAAAAATTTGCTCAAAATCCTTAGAAAGTGTAAGCTTCTTTTTCCTTATGAAAAATACTTTTGCCAAAATGCACTGCATTGTTCCCCAAAAAGTATTTAAAAATACTAGATTTTCATCCCAGTGCAAGAACTTGTGCAAAATCCTTAGATAAAGTGTAAGGTTTTCTCTTCAAATTCCTTCGAGTGAGAATAGTTTTGGAGTGATATTTCACTCAAAAAAAAAAAAAAAAAAAAACAAGCGATCCCTCCAAAAAATTTTTCTTAGTGAATTATCAATTTAGACAAATTGAAATTTAACTTACTTACTCTCTCAGTTTCAACTAGTGAAATTTTTACTAATTCAATTAGTAGGTAAGTGATTCACCATCGAATTAGTGGAATTCTAAAGTTAGCTAAAGAAATAGTCCAATTCTACTTCATGAATTAGTGAATTATAAGATGACCTTACAATTAGTGAAATTTTTGAAACGATTAAACAATGAGTGAATGTATTACTACTGTGATTAATGACATTTTCACTAACTACATTAGTAGTTTCAAATTCTACTATTCAATTAGTAGAATTTTTAAAGTGAATAATGAATTAATAGATTCTTACTATTTCAAACAGTAATTTAATGGTAAAAAAAATGGTAAAAAGTAAAAAAGTTACATAGTTATATAAAACACTGTTCGATATTTGGTTATAAGGAAATAAACATTTTAACAAATGTGTAAATATGTTTAATTATTGATTAATTCTTCCCATGTAACAATAATGAATAAGAATTTGAATACTAGATTATCACTAATTGTACTAGTAAATATCCACTATTCTCAACAGTAACTATTCACTAGTAATGTAAGTGGTGAAAATTAGAAAAATCAAATTAATTAAATTGAAAAAATTCAAAATTTGTGAATATTGACTTTTTCATTAGTTTAATTCTACTAATCATTTAGTGATAACACACTGATAAGATTAGTCTAAGCCTACTAATTACAGTCGTGGATTTCCACGAACGTTTGAATGTAGTAATTCACTCATTTCTTTAGTCATAACTTATTCAATATTAGTAAGCTCAAATTACTATTTCAAATAGTGATTTTTCAATAATCTTTAGTGGGTCACTTTTCTCTTTTTCAATTAGTGATATTCCACTAATAATTAGTAGTTTTCTACTTACTCATATTGAGAGTGCATAAAAAATTTATTTACAATAGATACCATCTCAAATTTACTCGAAGAACTGAAGATAATTTCAGAAATTGGAAAAAAAATTAATCGAATGATGGAAATCAAAATAACGGAAATGTTTTCAATCACTCAAAGCTATATTATTGCAACGTTTGCCGCGGCGATAAAATATTAAGGATCATCCGCATATATGTGCAATTATTATTGACAGTTTTACTAATTACATGAGTAGTTTCAAATTCTAATATTTAATCCGTAGAATTTTTTAAGTGACTAATGACTAATGAACTAACTAAATACATGTGACCGAATATTCAGTGAATATTCTATATATGGAATAAAGTAATTTTTTCTTTTACTTTTTAAACAAATAAAACTTACTAATTCAATTAGTAAGCTAAAATCACTATTTCAATTAGTGAAGTTCCACTAATAATAATTAGTAGTTTTCTATTAATTCAAATCGAGAGAATAAAGTGAAACTTCCACTCCAGTTTGATTTTCAGGATTGTCATAAAAGAATTTACTATACTAGCACATATTTCCCCTAAATTTCACTGCTTTTTTTCCCGAAAAATTCAAACTCGACTCGACTTCTATCGAGCAACGAAAGTGTGAATCCGTGAAAAAAAAAAAGAAAAAAGAAAGAAAAAACGCATGGGAATCTGGGGAACGCGACCGAGCCGAAGGACGCGCGCTCTGCATAAGAATGCGCCGGGTTCGAATTAGCAACTCTATTCGCGAGGACGCTCTTTGACGAACGGCGGACCTTGACTCTCTTGGTTCCAGGGTTGTTGAACCCTGAAGAAATGACTTACCCGTGACTTTGGCAGCCTGGATCTTCGACACGTTGCCCGCGCTCGCGGAACTCCCAACGCGGTTGTTTCCATAATCGTTGTTGTTGTTGTTGTTGTTGTTGTGATTGTTGTTGGTGACGTTGCCGTTGCCGGCTAACGAGACGTTGCCGTCACGAGTCTGGCTCAAATTGCCGACACTCATTGCGGAAGTCACGCTGGGCGGTGTCGCCGATACGACCTATTGAAAATTACACCATCTTTATCCGCGGCTTTATCACGATCTTGTGTTTTGCCTTTCGTCCCGCTCAATATTCAGCGCACGAATTCGTGGCCTCTCGCACAATAGAAATTTCGCGGTGGGTTTTTCCGCTGGGAAATGGAAAATTTATTGACCGCGGGGGGAGAGGCAGCGGAGCATGAGTTTTTAGATTAAAAATGTTTGAATTAACACGGCGTTAAATGTATGCATGAAATGTGTGGTGTAATGTAAATTTTTATGAATAAAGTTGGGAGTTTCTATGTTTTATGAGATTTTTTATTACAGGGTAATTAAATTGAGGACGTGAGGTAATTTTTGAGTGAATTAAAAAAAAAAAAATGTTTTGTGAGTTTGAAACTTTTAAGTGAGGTTTTCGATAGGTATTTAGAAATTTTGGTAATTTGTTTAGGATTCTGATTCATATTGTTATTAGATGTATAAAGAAGAAATTAATTATGCAAAAGGTCCTTAAGTCGAATTCAAAAATTATTGTGAAAACGTGAACTAGGAACTTATTGAGATTTTCGGAATCTTGTCCTTGTACATATAAAAATATCCAAAAATGTGATAAACAATTAAATAACTCAATCGTCGATTCAGATTTACTTGTCATTGAAGTTCAGAAATTGATGTTTTTAAGCTTCAAGTATAAGCAGTCACTATCGATCAAAATATTTGAAATCTAGTAAAAAATGGTCGTGAAACTTAAAAAATGACTGTGAAAACAAAAAATACGATACATTTCTCAAATCTCTTGTATTTCAGAATATTTTTTATCTTGGAGTGACAGATTCAACCATTTAGATGAATCCATAGATAAAATCTGAAAATATACGTTTGGAAACTTGGTGTAGTAATTTCAAATCCATACATTATTCAAACTTTCTTGTCATGTTTTAAGATAAAAAGAAGTAGGAACTAGATATTTTAAATATTCAAAATTTTTAAACATTTAGAGAATTATTGTATTCCATAAGATTTTTATTTCTAAGGTAACGAAATTAACAACCAGGAATTATTCTAAAGTAAATTAAGAACGAAGTTCCAAAATTTATATCAAAAATTCTATATAATATTCGAAAATTTTTTGTTTCAAATATTCTTTGCCCCAGAATGTCAAGATTTTCGATATTGAATAATTTTTTAATCTAATAAAAAATTTGTTGTTCGTAGTCAAAAATCTAGTCACGAACTCTCGAAATTTTCCGATTTCTGATCATCTGTTTAGAACTCTTTGACTTTGGAATATCTTGATTCTTTGGACAAGAAAATTTTTGATTTATAGAACAATTTGATATTCACATAAAAATAGTATTATTATTATTATTATTATTATTATTATTATTATTATTATTATTATTATTATTATTATTATTATTATTATTATTATTATTATTATTATTATTATACATCTTATACTCTAGTAATTTTAAAAATTTGTGTATATTATGATTTTTCAATCTTATGGTAGTAAAAATTAAGGGTTTAAGTCAATACTTTGGAAGAATTCCACAAAAAGGTCAGGAGTTAAAATTCTTAAGAAAAAATTGCTGTTAAATAAGCTGAATTTTACATTCTACTATAAACTATTATGTTTTTCCATACAGAGGGTGCATTTACAATCTAAATACACAATTCATAATAATTCTTCAGTGAAATTTGAAAATGATTTTCAAAGTCTAAATTGATAAAATCATCTATCGTGTTTTTCGAAATCTTATCTGTTTGAAATTCATGTATTTTCTAGTATTTCGAACTGAGAAAAATAGAAAACAAAACGGAAAAATACAAGAAAATATGAAAAATTAGACAGATACATCTAACAATAATGAAAATTCAATAAATGCAACAAATGCTTTAAATAACAAATGATAATGAAAAAAAAATATAAAATTCTGCAAATTATAAAATCTACATTATTAGCTACGTATTTTATTATGAAATCCTGTTATTCGCTGTTTCAAACATACATTATAATTTCAGGTAGTTTTTTCGGTATTTGTATTTCAAACTTTTTCCTTACTCTTTTGTAGTTAACCGCAGTTTATGGGATGGTGTCGATTGTACACGTTTTTTTGTACAATTTGATTAAAAAACAGAATTTTTTATGTTGTAACTTGTCGAAAAATTGCGCTATGCTATAATGAACGATAATCAGTAGTAATTCAATGTAAAATAATTTGTTGAAGACCAAATTTGGTCGACTTGATCAATTATACCTTGTACAATTGACACCATGCCCAGTTTATGATATTTTTTACATTTCAATATAACATAATTTCAGATTTCGGTAGTTTTGATATTTACATCGTATTATCAATAAACTTTGTGTTGTTCAAATCATAATTATTACTTAAGTGGTGTACCAAAAAATTTATAATACTGCATCCTGAGTACAAACAACTACATGTGGTTCAGTAGTTCAGTGTAGTTTCTTAAATTTTTCAGTCTTCAGTTCTGCAGCTTAGAATAACAAACGGATGATACAAATTAAATTAGATACGAGGAAAGTTTTATAACTACATTTAAATTATTGTATTCTTATTATCAATTTTATTATCAATTTCAAAAGCATATCTGATAAGTTTTTCAGGTACTAATTTTTTTCTCATGCCAGATAAATACATACAAGGAGATGTTGCGTAACTCATTAATACGCGCGGCATCTCGAAGTATGTAATGCTGCGATTACGCGGGAAAGTTGCAAGTGCAATACACACACTTCAAAGCCCCATGCATCGATCAATGGAAACTCATTTCCACGAGAAACTCGTGAAGATGAAAATTTCTCATGGTCCTTCAACTCTTCCTGAATAATAATTTCATGGTTTTAATCACGTCGTTGAAATCAAAGCATACGAAACCAATTATTTACTGTAGTTACTGTACTTTATTCAATGCACGTTTTCTGACACATAAATAGAATAAAACATAAAAACAGTTACCAAAAACAACATACACTAACTTTTTGAAATTATTTGTTGTCTGGTGAAGGTTGTAAATAAATTCACAATTGGTTGTAATTTGAAATGTTTGAATCCAAGAAAGAACTGAAAATTTTTCGGGAAAAGTTTTGTTAGGATACGATAACTGTGCCATATATCATTTTCTTTGTAAATATTTTGAAAATACTTGGCAATCACAATGTAAACAATTAAAGTTGAGTCAAGTTAATGCTAACTGTTGACATGAATTTTATACAAATATAATATAAACTGTTTACAGTAAGTTCACAATAAAATTGTATACTTTTGTGAAATTAACATAGGGCGTTCACATAAAATGTTGGTGAATTTCGTTATTGAACAACACGTGTATGATAAAAAATAAGAGAGAAAAGATTTATAGAACACTTTTTATTGTATAAATCATATAAATGTGAAATAAGCATAAAATGCTAAAATAGGAAGGAAAAAATGTATGGTATGAGACACAAAAAATCGTGTAAATCGTGAAAACTTTGAAATGTATCATTGAACTGAGGAAATGTCGAAGCAGAATCGTGTGTGAATTTCTGTTGTGGGGTATTACGTGAAAAGCGAGATAAGGGGTGAAAGAACTTTCACTTGCGGCGCAAACTCACCTTGTAATTATCGTAGAAGCTTACGGGTCGACTTCTGGACAAGCACTGAGTGTCGTCTGCATGTTGCGTCAAGTTCCCATCAAACATAAAAGCGCCTAAAGGCTGCGGCGTGCGCGGTTCCGGCATTGTGCACCTGCGTCTCAACGACGTCCGGACTTGAATCTATATTTCAGGTATAGAAAACGACGCTGAATTAGGCTCTACGCGCGTAACATAAAAGCTTCGTTCCGAAAAACCCGCAATGTTTCACGATGAGAGAAACGGGAGTACAGAGAGAAAATATTCTGAAGATGTATCTAAGGCTTAAAACGTTTAGAAAAAAAAGTAACGTTTGGTTTTTGGTGAAAATAGTTTTTATGAAAAATTTTTTAAGTACAGAAAATCCATTGAAGTTTGAATTTTATGACATAAAATTCTAGAAATTTATGTAATTATCTACAAAAATATGAGATTTGTTTCAAAAACGAAAAAATTCTACAATGTTATATAAATACTGAAATATCAGGAGAAATATTCAAAATACTGACAGTTTGTAAAATATTATAAATTTACGCGGATGTAATTCGTTCAAAAACTGTAAAAATACTAAAAATCTATGAAACTATGAATTCCAGAAATCTGTATAGAAATCCTTAAGAATTCTAGTAAATTCCTTAGCATGTATAAACAATAAAAAAATTCGAAAAATTTGAATAGTTCAAAAAATCTCTGAATGACTACATATTTATGAAGAAACTGTTTTTGAAAAATCTATTTAAATACCGCAAATCCATTGAAGTTTGAATTTTATAGTATTGAATTCTAGAAACTTATATTATTATCTATAAAAATATGAGAAAACTTTTTAAAAATGATGAAAATTCTATAGTATTATATGAATACTGAAAAAAGAAGAAATATTCAAAATACTAACAGTCTGTAAAATAATGTAAATTTATGCAAATGTAATTCGTTCAAAAATGTGTAAAAATACTAAAAATCCATAAAACTCTGGATTCCAGAACATCTAGTACGAGAAATCTGTATAGAAATCCTTAAGAATTCTAGTAAATTCCTCGTAATGCATATAAACAATGAAAAAATTAAAAAAATACCACCAGTTGCAAGAATCTCTGAATGGCTAGATGTTTATGAAGAAACTGCTTTTGAAAAATATATTAAGTACAGAAAATTAAATTAACTTTGAACTTTAGAGCATCTAATTTACTACATCTGTAAATTAACTTGTAAAAAATACAAGAAATGTATGCTTCAAACCTATGAAACACGTGATGTCCATGGAGACAATTTTTTTGAAAAATCTATTTAAATACCGAAAATCCATTGAAGTTTGAATTTTATAGTTTCGATTTTAGAAACTTATATTATTATCTATTAAAATATGAGAAAACTTTTCAAAAAATGACGCAAATTCTACAGTATAATATGAATACTGAAAAAAGAAGAAATATTCAAAATACTGACAGTCTGTAAAATATTGTAAATTAATGCAAATGTAATTCGTTCAAAAACTGTTAAAATACTAAAAATCTGTGAAATTCTGAATTCCAGAACATCTATTTTGAGAAATCTATATAGAAATCATTAAGAATTCAAGTAAATTCTTTATAATGTATAAACAATGAAAAAACTCAAAAAATTTCAACAGTTGCAAAAATCTCTGAATGACTAGATGCTTATGGAGATATTGTTTTTAAAAAATATATCAAGTACAGAAAATTAAATTAACATCGAACTTTAGGGCATCAAAATTACAAAATCTGTAAATTAACCCATAAAAAATACGATCAATATAATATGTAATTGCAAAAAAATTATTAAAAATAGTCAATTTTCGACTAAAAATTGATAAAAATTAACAATTTTATACGTAAATTTTTTATTATTTTTGAACTGATAAAATGAGTTTAATTAGAAGATTTTCATTCATCACTGCTTTTTGACTTTTTAAACAGATATTTTCGATTTGTTATTAGAAACTGTTTTTCCACTATACAAATTGGTCAACTTAAAGTAGGGAATAATCCAAATTGTCTATTCCAAAAAGTGAATTTTCGACTATCAATTAGGTATGTAAAATTTATTTATGAACAGATTAGCAATACTCAGAAACTGAAAAATATGAAAAAACGTGGCAACCAACCCTCACATGCATCTATGCGGAATATGTACTATTTTCGGTAATTTATTATGTTAAAAAAGGATTGATTAATTTATAAAATAACAAGTTACCGGTTATGATAAACTGTAGCCCACGTTTCAATGACCGTGACCAAATATACAAATTTCTACAAACATATTAAGCACCTCTTCTTAAAAATATCGATTGTAATATTTTCTCTTCGATTTTTGTTGGTTCAATTAAGAACAATTAGGTAAAAAATGATACGAAAAAATACATTCTTGATTGAATGCAAATATCTAAAAATAAGATACCGTTTGAAGCAATCTACAGCAACCCCCGAAACTTGATAAGACAATTTATCTCTCATAAATGTCAGATTTGTTGCGATTTCTTTGTTATGGACAATCATATACAATAGTACGTTCCCAGATAGCACTGCCATGTACATTTTTGTACAGTCAATGATACGTCATGATCAGGTTCGATAAAAATATGCACGCAAAACAATAAAAAAATGCATGCAAATATACATAGAAAATGGTATACATATATAAGATAAAAAACAATACATACAAAAGATAAAAAACATGCATTTGAAATTATAAATGACAGAAAGTTTTCCTAAAAGAAATCCACTTGGATTTCCAATTATAAATCCAATTGGAAATCTAATTCGATTTTTTCAGTAGAGCAGACGATAAAATCCCTACAATGGGAATATGCAAAGATCAATAAATAAATGAAACGTTTTGTTGTCGCAAACATGGATGACCGAAAAGTATTTCAATTATTCACAACCAGGTAAGTATTTTACAAATGGAAAATATGTTTTCTTAAGTAAATATCAAAAACAGGTTTCAATAAAGAAACTAGAGATAAATACAAACAAAGTATGCGATAAAAGAGGAACGACTGTGTCTTTTTGTATATGAAAACTTTCGAAAATGACTAGTAATCATCCATGCACGAGAGTAACAATCTCTTGAAATGATGCAAACGACCTTGCTCGCATCCCTGAATGGGCCACGTGCACCACAATCATCGGGCACGCCTCGTAAAAAAATTCCTGCCTCGAACTCTCATCATCGCCAACACCCTCTGACATCTCCCAACTTTTACATTTCATCTCGACTTACGTCTTCCAAAAATCAATAACATTCTAATCTCCTTCTCTCCATTTGCACCAAGGCTCTACTAAAAACTCATGCAAACAACCCGCCATAATATATGCTAATTTTCTTGCCTCTGGTAAAAAATTTACATCTCTTCTTCAAGAAAAACCAAAATGAATGGAATTTTCAATAAGGATCAAAGAGTTCAATAACTGAAACTCATTGAAAATTCTGTACAATCAATGTTAGAGTCCATTGGTATCTAAAAAATTGTTTCAAAATGGTCAAGAAAACTTTGAAAACCACTTCCAAAAGAGTTTGATAACTGGAGCACATTAAAAAAAAATTCAATGTCATCAATATTCGACACTATTAACATATTCATTTCTTTCTCGTAGTTTTCAATGAATTTTCATAACTAAAAAATTCGTTAGTACTGAACAAAAATTAAAAACTTTGAAAAAATGCTCATTAAATCACCATAATACACATTTCAGCGTATTTCACAGTTTTTCTACGTTCTTCAATTTGCAACTAGTCAAATTTTGATCATTCCAATAGGTATTACTCATGTTTCAAATATATGTACTTTTTTATTTGAATAGTCGTTTTCAAATAATTTACTACAAGCTATAGCCTTTTCTCACTATTTCAAAAGTAGTTTTTAGACTTATTACAATTCATTAAACATTGACTACTGCAATTATTCACTGCAGTTTTCATTATTTAAATAATTGAAGAACAGTGAAAATATTTAATATCAAAAGATTCTTAATTGTCTTCATCGAATTTTGAAAATCTATTTTGAAGTTCACAGGAACACGAAAAAATCCTTGATATTATTCCAATACTGGAGAAATCAAAAAATTACCAAAAATACCAGAAATCTATGAAACACTTCATGTCCATTGAGACAATTTTTCTGAAAAATCTATTTAAATACAGAAAATCCATTGAAGTTTGAACTTTATAGAAACGAATTCTAGAAATTTGTATTGTTATCTATAAATATATGAGAAAACTTTTAAAAAATGAGAAAATTCTACGATATTATATGAATACTAAATAAGGAGAAATATTCAAAATACTGACAGTCTGTAAAATATTGTAAATTTATGCAAATGTAAGTCGTTTAAAAATTTGTAGAAATACTAAAAATCTGTGAAACTCTGAATTCCAGAACATCTATTTCAAAAAAATCTTTAAAGAAATCCTACAGATTTCTAATTCATTCTTTATAATGTATAAACAATGAAAAAATTCAAAAAATACCAACAGATACAAAAATCTCTGAATGACTAGATGTTTGTGGCGATACTGTTTTTGAGAAATATATCAAGTACAGAAAATTAAATTAACTTTGAACTTTAATGCATCAACGTAATTAAATCTGTAAATTAACCCATAAAAAAGTACGAGAAATTTATATAATTGTAAAAAAATCGTTAAAAATGGTTAATTTTCGAATAGAAATTGATAAAAATTAAAAATTTTTTTCGTCAATTTTTTTTTATTCATTGGTTTAACTGATAAAATGAATTTAATTAGACGATTTTATTAGTCACTGCTTTTTGACTTTTTAAACAGATGTTTTTTATTTGTTATTTGAAACTGTTTTGCCGCTATGAAAATTGGTCAACTTGAACTATGGAATAATCCAAATCATCTATTTCAAAGACTCAATTTTTGTCTACCAATTAGTCAAAATGACTGTTTGTTTGAAACTCCTAATATTTGACTTTTATTCGGTGAAATTTACCACTCGAAATAATCAAGTTACGATTTTTTAAATAGATATAGAATTTGACTATGTTTTTCGTCTAGTTGACAAAGTCATTTTTGACTATTTATTGGTAATTATGTCTTTCCACTAACCGAATTTGACTATGAAAAAGTCAGAATCGCACATTTCACGCTGAAAAACCGATTTGTTGATTCAAGCAAACGTTTGGTCGTTATTTAACCAACCAAATATTTAGTTCACCTAAGTAAATATTTAGTTAGAACACACAAATTTAAACTCTATCAAACGCATGAATCTTCCCTTCAATTTAAATTTGATTGTTCGAACCAAAAATATTCAACCGTCAAAAAAAGTTGGTTTGTCTGAACTTTAAATGTATTCCAGCAAACGAAATATCGTGTTGGTCAAATAACGACCAAACGTTTGTTTGGACCAACCAAATCGGTTTTTACAGTGCAGATTAAGAGAGATAAGTTTCTTTGATATTTTCAATACATTTACCTCAGCATAAAACGGATCCTTATCGAAGAAAAAATTCCAATCCCTTACGGGTAAAAATCGCAAAATCCGGTGATTACCGGCGATTTATGATTCCCTGATTAGGCGACTATCTCGAGATGAATTGTATTAATGGATACAGGGTTTTGTGGGACAGATCCTAGGTGGGTCACATTCTGCAGTTATCCAGTTACCCAGCATTATTACGTGTTGCGTACACACGATTGTGCAACTACTCGCGCCTTATAAAACTAAAACACACCTAGCGACGTCTTAAAGAATTTGAATGAAATGGCAACTTACACATCTAGAGAGCCCAGCCACACATTTCAACCTCGGCTTCTTGGCTTCAGGGAAAAACCATTCACTTTGTCTTTTTCTCCAATCGATTCACTTTTTTTCTTATCCAAGTTACGATCACACTTTAAGGAAACTTTGGATAATTGTTCTTCGGAAAATCAAGCGCTTTTTGGTGTCTTTTCTGAGATAGACAAGTTGGGTTTTGGAGAAGTTGAGGTATCGCGTGGAGTTCGGCCGGTGGCGCGCTGACAACTGAACCTGCGTAGTGTTATTATTGCGTTCCTGGCTCTCGTGGTCTCCGTCTCCCACCAGTTGGAGAACGTCGCAGAGTGTGCTCCAGCCGACTTCAAATAAGACTCCAGCGACAGGTAGGCCACGTCTCCAAGTGTCGAATTACGCATAAAAAATACGTGTACTGGATCCGGGATCTGCGGGTTTCGACTTCTCTTTGTCCAAGATTCAGCGGAAGTTTCGGGCCGTTAAGGGGAGCTTCTCATGTAAACGGGGTTTTTCGCTCCTCGATTTCAAGCGTGGATTAAAAAAAAATTATACGTTGCCCAATCTTGAATTTTTATACAGTTATTAGTCTTTATTAGATACTGCTTCAGTGTAAATTTCATGTAAAAAAATTGAGTGGTTCCTGAGATACAGTTGCTCAAAGTGAGTCATGTTATGTTTGCAGAGGTAAACGGTGTGCATTGTAGAGCCTGAGGAGTTGATTTTGGAA